>VVHJ01002628.1:0-13218 GCA_015107715.1 Tylochromis polylepis | reverse complement strand
AGAGGGAGAACGACGAGTGTGTGTGTGTGTGTGTGTGTGTAAGTATTCTCTGCATGGCAGGGCAATTCATTCTGTTGTGACAGTAATTCTGAGAGATTGTATTGATTGGTCCTGATGGAGGATGAGATATCAAGCAGAAGGACACTTGTCTCTGTCTGTCTTTTCACTCTCTCGTTCTCTGACACACAAACACTCACTCACTCAGGCACTAGTCTAGAGAGGCCACATGAGTGGATAGAAATGGAAAGTAATCACATAGTTAAGTGATTACACAACAATTTTAGCTCTGCAGTCTTCAGTCTATGAGCCGTTCTTTTTCGTGCCCTTCCAAAGTCCACCGTATTTTAACGACAGAAAAGGGAGTTCAGTGGCAGCTCACTTCATCACTGCTCTGCATGACACTGTTTTTCTTCATTCCCTGGATGTGCTCCACTGCAACTATGGTTCACTTTGTGTCACAAGAACGCTTTCATTTAAGGTTTATTTTCTGGCAGATCTGCTTCAGCTGTGTGTGTATGGTTCGAGGTGGTGGGCGGTTTAACTTATAAAAGACAATTAGTAGAAATAGACATCATTATAAGCTGCAACCCTTTGTACTGTCATTGTGCCCTGTCAGTACAACCTCAGTGGCTGAGCAACATGTCTGACCATGTGGCTGTCCTATAAAACAGCAGTGCTCACATGATGGGTCTGCTTTATTTCTGTTGGTTCCGGCTGGTTCAGACCTAACAGGTAGCACTCCTCTCATTACTCAGTAATAGTGCTTTAATTGGTCTATTATTGGGACTTTTTTTAAGAAGCTAATTGGTGTTTTGCTGCGTAGCCAGCAGTTCCTTCTGCCTGCCAGCGAGAGTAAGGGTCCTCAGGGCGCTCTCAGGTGTCTGAGCTGATTGCCTGCCTGCCTGTTTGCTCTCAATCTGTCAGGGCTGTGGCCATTCTGGCAAAAAAGGAAGTGAAATTGCCAGACAACGTTGTGAATGTGTGTGGGTGTGTATGTGTGTGTGTTGCCCGGGAAGGCATCGGCATGGCACACCATCCTTCAGGCGGCACCATGACAAGACCCATCTGCCAGCCAAAACAGGGGGACTGGTCGGAGCGGTTCTGGCACAGAAAAACAGCTCATCTCCACCTTCCGTTAATAAGCTTCATCTTCTCTCTGTCATCCTTGTCTGCTTTCCCCCAGTTATTATTCTCCTTTGCTACCTTTATCCCACCCCGTGCTGCTTTCGATTCTTCCCCTTTCTTTGAGAGCCATGAGTTATCCAGCTCTCTTTTTAAGCCTCACCTTGTCTCACTCAAACTGATGAGCCTTTTCTATTGACTATTAAAAATATATATTAATCACACTTTTAACAGAAATCTGTCTTATATTTAATTTTTGTATTAAATCCTGTCTCATATCTATCAGTTATCCCACCTACACCCTGTACGAAACAGGTGGGTGGATTAACAGAGTAGTCCTATTGATTTATCTCACTGAAAAACAGACTGCAGTAGATATTTTCGCACACTGTTTGGTATTACATTATACCTGCAGATTTAAAGTCTGTCCACTGCATGTTCTAACCCTGCAGGATGCTAATTTGACCTCTGCTGCACAAATGAAGATGTGTCAGTAGTAGGGACAAAGGTCATTTGGATGCAACTATATTAAAAAAAGGCTTTGATTAAGTCCATTATGTGGTCGTTTTGTGTTTGTATGCATGTTTCTCTGACCTCAGATATAATAATTGGAAGATGTTTATCAGCCTGTTGCTGCTGCTGTGTGACTGACACCAGGTCACAGTGAGTCATTCACACAGCAACAAACACAAACATGTAGTAACAGAGAACACAGCCATATCCTGTCAAAAGAAACAAACACACAAACTAATATACACACAGAGCACACATGCTTCCACACAGATACTTTATTCTGCGCGTGTGTGTGTGTGCTCACTGTGACTTTTCTCTATGAATTTTCGGCCATGCTGAAAGTAATTTTCTTGCAGAAGCTGAGTTCATTGAGGGTGAGGACGTCCAGACTTTGCAGGATATGTTGACAGCAGCCGCAAGGGCCAACATACACACAAACCATGTTGCTTTCAGCAGGACTGTCCACCTGGGAACGCCAGAGGGACTTTTCACTGACTTCACTTTCTTCATTTAGCTGCTGTGACATTATGACTGTGCCACAGAACACTGTCAGGTCTGGTTTGGGAGAACCAGGCCCCTGTCCAGTAATTAGCAAGCTGCTATAGAAGCACGGAGTCGGGACAGGGCTGCCAAAGTGACACAGCAAAAATTCAGGGAAAACTAATTTGTTGGGCTTCTGGTGTTTGTTTTGAGGCTTGAGTTATACACAGCAGCTGTAGCAGCAAATTTAAAGAGTGGCACTGGAGGGGAAAGCATGCGTGTCTTTACGCTTACATTTATATTTACATTTGTGAAATCCTTGTAGATCCTTTCTCATATCTACTGCACACTTTTTAAAAAAAAAACAACAGAATCTTTTTTATTTGATGTCTTTAGACAGTAGATAGTTTTAAGATTCAGATTAAAAGCACAAATCAGTCCAGTTGTTTCCACATAGTGTGCAGCAGCACGCTCAAAAAGAACCCGTCTTATACACAGCAGCCAGATGGTATGAGATGACACAACACATCAAAGTCTCTGATTGACAGCGAGAAGGTTAATAAGAGGAAAAACAGATCACAGCAAAGAACATGTAACCATCAGTGCAGACGACCCATCGCCTCAAGCAAAGGAGGAGAAAAAAAATGTCAGGCAGTATTGTAAAAGCTACAGGTTTTATGGCTTCAGCTTTACTGGAGATGTCTAAAGCTGTCAGCCTAAAAGTATCACTGGTTGGGAGAATATGTACCAAGCAAGCTAAGAAGGCATTTGAAAATCAAACATCCCTTTTGGGAGAAAAGTGCCTCAAAAGAGTGCTAGATCTAAACCAGAGGCTGGAAAACTGTCTGCTGGATTGTGTTAAAGTGTCTGGTAAGACCAGGTAAGTGAAAGCTAAAACAACTGCAGGTGTTATGGTAGGTTCAGAAAATGGAAATGTGCTGCCAAAAGTGACTTTGTCTCTATAATATCAAAAGAACTGTCGGATATGTCACATGACATAGAGGGTATCTTGTAAAGATATGATTATGTGTGGCCTCACATTGTTTCCTGGTTATGAAAAATGCTGAAATCATCAGCATACTATTAATTATGATTAACTGTTGTTAAAGCAAAGAGTTTAATCATACCTTTAACAAGCTTATAAGAGAATATACATATACATGTATATACAATTTACATTTAGGTTGTTTTTGTTGTTGTTGTTTTTTAGAACTTAGAACCCAGTTTAATGGCAGCAATAAGAATGTAATAATAATTCAAGCCCAATACCAAAAAAGTTGGGATGTGTAAAATTTAATTAAAAACAGAACAGCCTGTTTTTACGGGAAATCCTATAAATCCATAATTTGTTATAAATAAAACAAATAATTTTAAGGAAAAAAATAGCAAAACTGTAGTTGTAGTTTAGTTTTGTGGTGCGATATTAAAATTATCCACACACATACACACACATTGGATACTTACAGGGGTCAAGCTATACATTTTTTCCTGAGTGTTACTTTGTGCACAAAGTAAGTACAATCTTAATAACTAAAAAAATGTGCATTTATTGTCCACGTCTATACCAAAAGAAGAAGACAAAAAACTGGGGGATATGAAACAAGTTGCATATACAAAAATATTGAACATATTTGAATAAAATAAATGAAAAAGGTGGTTTAAAGCATTTCACTGGGTAGGGTTTTAATATGTAAAAATTTAAAATGTTAATTAAATAATTTTAAACAGGAAGTAATTCAATAAAAATAAATTTAAAAGAAGAAGAAGGCAGAAAGCCAAAGCAGTTTTTAAACTAACAACAATAACAGGTGAAAGACAGGCGAGTACTGTGTGGTCTATTTTTGGTTGGACAAACACTATGCCCACACATGCATATCCACGCCATCCACAGGTGATAAAAGGGTCGTCTTCATTAAAATGTCACTCTCCATAAATTAATGCCCATATGTTTCTGTGACATACAGGGGTCATACACATATATGAGGGCAGCGTGGCCTCCTAATGAAGGTTGACACAAAGCAGACGTATGGACGCACACTGGACAAACAACTAAAGCAAAACGCTGCAAAATGGTTTGCAACGGTTTATGGGAGCTAGATGATGACACGACCCGTTAGCTAACACTAATTCATAATCATCTAGCTTCTAACTGATTTGAAAATCACCAGTGGTAATTCCACATCAGTCTTAGTGAAATGTACAGTGAATGCTATTACCTTTATACTGATATTATACACTGGCTAAATGTGATGATATGGTGGGTTCATTATATCTTGCTTTGGCTAAGACTGCAGGCAAAGCTACTTTGCTGAGGTTTCAGGTATTAGCAATTCTGTAATTATCATTAGCATCATTATGTCCCTTCCTTTCCTCTCTTCCTCCCCTCACCCATTCTGCTCTTCTCGCATCTCCCATTGGCGAAGTGTAATCATCTGAGTTATCAATCACAGCAGACTGCCTAAGGCACAGAAATGTAATACCTGCAATGACGGAAATAACTCATATCTGTAGTGTGACTGAGTGAATGAGTGCTTTTCGAGCCAGTGTCTGTGTTTATGGAACGAGAAGAGTTGGATTCTGATTTGCAAATGTGTCTTTTGTATCTAAATCTGAGTCAGTGGGGATAAAGCATTGCAGTGAGTACTGCGACAAATCAGAGTGGCTAGCTAATACATATTTATACTCTGAATATTATCTTCTATCTGAGATGCATAATATTTGTGATTTTTTATATGCTGTTTAGAAACACACTTTTTAAATATTAATGCCCAAGTTTTTTTTCCAGTAGTTTTTTAAGTGTGCTTGGTAAAAAAATGCATTCAGAAGAGCAATCTTTAGAGTTTACACATTATTGATTGTTTCTTAGTAACTCTCTGAGAGAAATTTAGTCAGCATGGTTCCTGAAAAGGAGTAATTTCAGTGTAAAATTGCTTTGGTAACAACTGATCAAAGAAATTCAGAACTTTTAGCAACTTTTATGGGAATGTGTTTGTGTGTGCGCAGGCTGGGGAGGAATGTGCTGTATTGCATTAATAATAGCAATGATACATGTAAAAAAATCTGTTTTTAAAGCTGCTCAACACCAAACCGCAAAGCTCACCTGAGGCAGATGCAAATCTCTAACAACAGCACATTATTAATGGCGAACGGAGACCACGTTCCTTTGTGCAGTCTTTAGCATATGTTGGGTGTAGAATATTCATGTAGAAAAAGCATTATGCAAGAGTGCCATACCCTACGGTGATGTAATAGCCATATGCAGAATACTAGTGGGTATGTACTGTCGACATGCAGCAGCAGCAGCTTGTGCACATTAACAGTAAGACCAAGAGCCAGTTAACAGCAGCATCTCTGCTGTAACTTTCAGATTGTGTTTGACATGTACCGCTTAAGGGAATAAAAGGGGAAGGGAGTTTGAAAGTTGGACTAAGAGGTAAACAGCACTTCAAATGTCTGTAACATCTGCTGGTAAAATAAGTGTTTAGAAAGCTTCCTCAGTGTGAAATTTAATTGCTTTGAAATTTTACTACCTTATCAAGTTATTAAATTGAGAACAAACATAAATAGCGTGTATTAGGAGTTTTGTTTGACAAGGGAAAGAATGATGATATTCACTGTGATACATGTCATTTTTGGGCACTTTGTTACATTAACCTTAAAGTGGACATGAGCTAGTACATTGTGATGCCATCACATCAATATGGACCAAAATCTCAAAGGTATGTTTCCTGCAGCTTGTTGAATCTATGCCATGAGGAATTAAGACTCTTCTTAATACAAAGGGGGTCCATCCCAGTACTAGCTGTGTGTACCAAATGAAATGGGAGTGTATGTGACAAAACATAACACTCAAAAATAACAAAAGAAACACTCTTAAGTCAGTAGCTTCAACGTAATCTTTATTTTTCTTTCTGAAGGTTTATGGTTCCCCACGGTATCCTGTAGCTTATCAGTGTAAACTGATCACACTCTTATCAGTCCTAATCCAGCAGCATCAGCAGGCAGCTGTATCTGTCACGGTTTGCAGGTTAAGGACCCAAACACAGGCTCAGAAGGCAGGCAGGATTAAACAGAAAGTCAACTCTTTAATGTGGCTGTTTGCAAAGTCTATAACACACAAAGTCAAAAAGGTAAAAAAAAAGAAAAGAAACGTCCGCATGAACACAGAGGAAGGACCATACACAGGCTAACTGAAAATCAAAGACAGGCGGGTTACACGCTGATAAATTTAAAAGACGGTGAGAGAAGGACTGAAAGGAAATCATCAGAGGGTAATTGGAGAAATTGGGAACAGGAGGGTAACGAGGCGCAAGGTGAAACCAATAAGACTAATGACCCATGGGAAGTAAAACTAAATGCAACACACAGGAGACAAATGAATTAAAAAAAGGAAGAAACATTTAAATACAGAAGTTCGACACACATATACGCAACAATTTTACACAAAGGGAAACTCTGGGGAAGGTGAGGACACTTATACGAGAAAGTCTTGAAAGACTAAGAGCACCAAAAAATACCTAACAGCAATTTAAAAGGTAATAGCTGTAAATAATCCCAAAATCAAACAAAAACACAAAGCACAATTTCCCCCAGTTCTCATGCAGCTACAGTCCACAATCTCTACAGCACCAAACAGCTGATACACAAAGTTGTAGAATAACATTGTGTTGAACATAATTGAACATTTAAGTCCTAAAGATGCTGATGTTTTCCTCTGTAGTTGGTAAAGCATGAAAAAAATTCCAAGAATGATCAATATTCAACTGACAGTGCTGAGGAATGCCACTCATATTGAACGCTAATGTTGCTCCCTACCTGTTGTGTGTGTTAGCGAGCATGTTGACCATAACAACTCTATAAGTCCTGATTTGAAAGAGGCTGTGTACGTGCCAGCTTCTGGTCAAAAGTCAAATAATGATTCTTTAAATATTTAATATCATAGCTTCCATGAATACGGCAAAGAGGCAGCCTTTGCCTGAAATTGGATTTTCACAACATTACCGGAGAAGAAGACAAAATAATACTCCCTGTGAAAGGTGACCTCTAAAGTAGCTTTCAGATCAACATGATGTTCACACTCTGTTCACGCTCTGCTGGTGTGAAGTGCTTAGAAAGTAAATTTCACAGAAAAACAAATGCTCTAAATTATGCAAAAATGCTTCTTCTTTCTTTACTACTTTGCCACTCCATCACTGGAGTCCACCTCTGGCCCTTTCTGCCTGCAGAGGTCTGAAATGGCGACTCGTCAGGTGAAATGCAGGCTGAACTTTATCTGTTAGAGCTGCTGTTATGCACTAAAACCAGGGCTGTGTCACCGCTGAAATTACAGGTTGCAAAGAAAGCCTCCAATCCTCCCAGTCCCTTTCACAAGGAGGGTTTTTTTTTTAATGATTAGCTTTTCAGTTTTCACTCTGTGCATCAGCTTTTACAAGTCAGCTCACAAATAAAACCCCAAAGCCTTTAAGACTTCACACAAGTGCTAAACAGACATGCATCACAGAGCCCTGCTGGACTTGAATCCATATTTCAAAATATTTCATATTCCCAGCACTTGCTGAGATGCTTTCGTTTCTTTGTTTCTTAGGGCATTTGCTGTACATTTACACTGCTGACCAATAAAAACATCCAAGCTGCTTTTTATAGGAAATCTGGACACATGACACCTGCACAGCTCTGGGTTTTTGTTTTCAGTCATTCTGATGTAGAGTTGCTGCTGTGCTTGGCATCCTGCTTCATGACCTAGTTTCATCCAAGCTTTAGTTGTTGGACAGATGGCTTCACATTTGACTCTATATACTTTGGTATAACAGAGGAGTTTATGGTCAACTCAGTGACTGCAAGGTGCCCAGATCCTGTGGCCAAGACAAAATCATCAGCCCACCATCAACTTTGGTCTCGTCTATCCAGGGGACATTGTTCCAGAGTTGTTGTGGTTTTCTCAGATGCAACTATTCAAACCTGAGCTGTGTTGCCATGCTCTTTTTAGTGAGGGCTTTCTCCCTGTAACCCTTCTAAACAAATCATACTTGTTCATTCCTTTCTTAATAATGCTGCCATGAACTTTAACATGTTAACTGAGGGTTTTTGCATTGCACAGCTTGACCTTGGGGTAAATGGGCTCGGACACCCACTCCTGGGAAGATAGTGGCATCGTGTTAACCTGAAAGCTCCAGACCAGCAAACTGCCAAAACTTCTGTTTCTACAGAGGTGGTCGCACTTGTTGCTGCATATCAGTTAATCAAGTGCATTTGAATGTAAGACAAGAAACCACTTGGCAATGGTGGGAAGGAAAACCTCCCTTTTTAAAAAGGAATCAATTTTTAAAATTCCTGCTGAGGGAATAAGGGTGCACTTAACCTTACTTCCTTTTTCACATGACTGACAGGTAAAAAAGGCAATATTTCATCATTTTATCAGTTTCTTTTTTCTCTCGTTGCAAAGATTTTATTCATTGGGACTTAAGTTGATATTTATTGTTAAGGGGAGAGAAGGATAGCTTTACTTTATCAGTGTCTGTGCAGCCATTCCTCAAGTGGGACAGGCAGGGTCAGGAAAAGATTTACTGTGTCCATTCTTCTGGGTCACACTCGCTCGCCACTGCAGGATTCGGTGTTGGTGGATAACACAAGCTGGATGTCAAGTCTCAGTAGGAGCAGAGATTGTAAAGATAGTTAAAGGGGCTGGCAAACTGATGGGCAATTGAAATCTAAACATCAAACGAGAGATTCATGTTATTTGAAGTGACATCAGTGGACTCGTGGGATGTCGATCAACCAGACAAGAATGTCTCAACAATTGGAGAGAAAAAATTTGATACAGGCATTCATGATCCCCAGAAGAATCCTACTGACTGTGATGATCCCCTGCCTAGTCCCTAAGCCCCAATGGCATTTAAAACAGTCTACTAGACTGGCAGGAAAAATACTTTTCCCCAGTGTCCTAATGATTTAGCTGATCAAGTAACTGAAACTCAAACTTAGGTTTAAATTTCTCTGAATTACAGTGGACCTCTAAAGGGAAACATATACGTGAACTTAAATTCATGTTAAACTAAAATGCAAAACCTGCAAGTCCCATATATATATTTTTGGAAGGCTTCTGTTTTTTTGCACTACATTGAAAATGCAGATTGCAGATTATTTTCTTGTAATACTGTAGTTTGTTAATTAATATTAAAGCTAGAGCATTGTTCCAGATTTTCAAATTATGAAAAAAGAGAAGCTTCTTCACTTTTAAAAAATCTGGAATAACTCTTATGCAGGCTGTTAGCTGTAATGCCACAGAAAGCACGGAAGAATTCATCATGCCATTTGTGATTGTTGAGCTAAAACTTGCTAAAACAGCAGTACGATCATCTAAAACTCCCCCATCTGCTTCAATCAGTCAACAGCTCTGTGGTGGGCTCCAGGTTGGAGGTCATGTCTCCGGACAGGTGGGAGGATTTTGGTTTTGGAAGACCCCCCCTTCTGGGTTCCCATCTGTCTGGCAGTGGAGTGGAATTAATGTGTCCCATAATCTGTAAACATAATCTAAAATCTGATTCAGGCCATAGAAAGCAAAAAGTCTGTGCAGTAATCTGTCCCATGATCTGCAAAACAAGCTACGTACTGTGCAATAGACATTTTGCGTGCTGTATCTCATTAATGAGTATATTTTATTGCTTATTTTTATATGCTGCATTATATATGTGTGTATATATGCTATATTTATGCTTATATTCATATTCTCCTTTTCCCCTTCATTTTTTTTATTCTAATTTCTATTACTATGAAAATTTCTGTTGGTGTTCTGCTACTGGAAACTGAATATCCTGGAGGAGGAACCTACCCGAGGGATTAATAAAGATCTATCTATCTATATCCTCTTTTGTAACATGCTTCTTTTTCCACCAAAGAATTCTGACGTCTAAGTCGGCCTCATAGAGCTTTCCAGCATAAAACTGCAATTTGTCTAAGAGCTTCAGTTTGATTGTAATGGAGTGCAGAAATCTCTCCAAACTGTACAGTGATTTCAGTGATGAAATGTTAAGTTACTTCATGCTGTAAGAAGGAAAAATGTAGTGGCGAAAAAAAAAGCACACTGAAATAACTGAAACTACTTTGAAGCATCAGAGGCTGAGATGTGCTGCACTAGATAAAAACCCTTGTAGCAAACTGAAACTCTTTATATTACTCAGTGAATGATGTGTCCAGTGGATGTGAGTTCCTTAATTTAAAAAAAAAATTAAATTTCATAATATTGTTAAGAAAAGTAAATGCGCCGGGGGAAGAAATGACGTAACTACTCATCACCCTGAGCATGAGAAACGACCTACAGAATGTATTTATTCTCACATTAGACAAACCACGGTTCTCTTTATCTGTTTGTTTCCCTTGTTGTAAAGTTGCTGACTTTAACATGACAGTTTTTTAGAAGATCGTGAGTGAACAGAGAGCGAATGCAGAGAGCGTTTGAGATGGAGATAGATGGTGTTTTATTCAGAAGGGAGGGGAGACGGTTCTCCTCATGTGTCGACTGTCTTGCAAACTGGACTGACACGCCATCTCCCTGCATGAGGCCACTGTGGGGGAGGCCTGTAGAAAATGAACTGCCTATGACTCTGTGTGTGCGTGAGAGACAGAGCCATCGTCCAGTTCTGCTTTGGGTTTGCTTTGATGTGTTTTTTTCAGGGAAGAAAAACACTTAAGGGTCACCTGGGCAAGAGAAGCCACTGTTTAACACTCCTATATGTTATTATACATTTGATTTTTGCAGTTTCTGGTGTAGTTTTCGGATGCCTGTCAGTCATTCTGGCTATTTGTTGTCCCCAGTTAGAGAATGTTGTGTCTTCAGTGGCAAAATTTCTACCTGAAGCAGAGAAAATGTGCACATTCCTTCTTCCCAAAATGTGACTTCTTTACATTCTGGCTATTTTTTTTCTTTTCTTGTGCCCTATTAAATACAAATGCTTCATGTGATGGGCACATTTTCAGACTATTTGTTGAGATTAAAGGCAACCTTTGGAGGTTTTTACCATGAACCCACTATGTTTGTCTGACTGAGAGCAGGTGAAGCTACACTGTCCAGAAAACTGATCAGCTATCACAGTCTGAAGACAGTTAGCGGAAACTCACAATGATTTTTGGGTCAGCAACACAACTTTTGTAATTTTTTCTCTGTACACCACCACAATTTTAAATCAATCAGTGACCATGTAAGGAAGATTTTAAGATTAGTCCCCCCATTTTCAGAGGTTTTAAAAGTAATCGGACAGTTGACTAGTTTAATTATTAGTTCCGTGCATATGTGAGGCCTGTTCCCTGATTATTCCATAACAGATTCAATACATAAAAGACTTGGAGTTGATTTTAAGTTTTGACCTTGTATTTTATAGCTTTTGACTGGAACGCTCAATATGAGGTCCAAAGAAATGCTGACCTGCTAACCTGCAAATCCTCTGGTCCACCATTTCACTCTCGGCAGTACTCGCCACTTCCAGATGCTGGTCTTCTTGGTAATCATGGTCACAGCCAAGCTCCGTTGGGTTTCCATTCACCTGCCTGCCTCCCTCCCTGCCACTGCTCAAAGGATTCACGGAAAACACTCCTCTTGGACTCTCGGTTTCTGGATGCTCACCCAGACCACTTTGACTGCCTTCCCCTCACGCCTGCAAAACCTGTAAGACCCTTCCAGTTTACTTTCTCTTCTTACCTGACCAATCGCTGCCATCTCTTACATTTTTCTCTCTCTGTTCCAGTACCGCTGACCTCTCCCCAAGTTGTCTCCATAGCTCATATGTTTACTTCATAGCTCATGTTTCATAGTTCATAGATGATGTTTTTACTTCATCATTCATAGTTCATGTTCAGCCATATTGCTCACATTCGAGACCATTTAGTTCACAGCCATTACCTGACTGTCAGACTTATTTGTAAATAAGTTGTGTTATCACAAAGTTTGAGTGCATTCTTTAAAAAAGGAGAATTACTAAATTTTATAAAGTCTAAACACTGAGGATTTATTTACAAGCGCTCAGTTTTCTTCCCTGCCTGGGTGAACCATTGCCTTCAAAGAATCTCAGAAACATAAATGATAAAAGAAACTTTCCAAATTGAAATGAATTATTTTCAAACACTTTTTAAAACCAGGCTGAATCAGCAGGTACAGTAGTGGGAAATGAAGAACGCCCTCCTTCACGTTCATGCTGCGATGTAAAGTCACACTTCTGCTTCTACTGTTGAGTGTGAGCCCAGGAACTTTTACAGTGGCAGTTTCTCCAAACTTCAGCAGATAAATCCACGTCAGCTGTTGATCGGCTGACTTCTCACCTCGAGGGAATACTGACGCTGTTCCACACATATTTGTGAGTGTGTGTGATCAGGCTCAGAGTTCTAATATTTGACAGTTTTGGGAATGTTTTGGCTGTGAGCAGCCTGAAGAAAGCAGAGCTGCCACAGATAAGCAGCTGAATACACTGCCACATCTCGGCTGGCTCCGGCAGCGTGGTGAGGATGGCGTTATTTGTACCCGTGTGTGCAAACACTTCAAGTGCTAAAAAGGAACTTGAAATTTGCACAAGCATGAAGTTTGTCTGTGGTGCTGTATGAGTATCACGTACTAAGTCAGTTGCATATGTACATGACCAGTTTTTACATTTAATGCATTATCGGAGTACTAGCGATCTAAATGATAAGCTATTTATCCCCCCACCTTTACTTCTGGAGCTCACCAGGGGTTTTAATATTAGTTTAATATTAATATTTAAGTTAATACAAGTATCCTCTCTAACACTGTCACAATGTTTGCCTTTTTTAAATGTAATATCTATTAAATAACAAGCAGTTGAATCAGTTAGGTCTAAATGCCTATTTTCTCTCCAATCGCCTACCCTGCAGCTTTTCCTCTGCCTCTGCTCCACTCTCACGTTCCCCTTGCCAGCCTGTGATCACCCTGTGATCTCGCTTGACTCCTATTCCTGCAAATGTAGCCAGTCTCCCGGTAGTGCTGCTCTGTGGCAGCTCATCCACACATTACAAATGTGTTTGACCCTCTGTGTAGCCTTAAACAACACCCTTCAATTGTATCACTGTGGCTTTTTTTTTTTTTTTACCAATGCAAATGCT
>VVHJ01002621.1:1513-19863 GCA_015107715.1 Tylochromis polylepis | reverse complement strand
GCATGATAGTCTATTTCTATTTTTGGTCTGAAATTAAGAATGTGACAGTGAAAAACTGTAAAAATACAATCTACAATTACAATAAAATAATATGTTTAAAATATTCATAAGTTGGGGTGAGTTGTCCCACTGGCACAACTTAACCCAGGCCCCTTGGCACAAATCACCCCAACCACACCATTTTGTAAAAAAATGCATCATCCAGCAGTTTTTAGCTAACATCATGCTAGGTGTATAGACTCATGGTGTAGCTTACCAAAGCACTAAAACATTTGTGGAATGTTTTTAAACTTGTCTAAAACTGTTCAGACAAAACAATCAAAAAACTCTGATCATAGGAATTTCACTTTGAAAGGCAAAAAAAACAGTTTTTGAACTTAAATGTGCTTAATGAGTAAAATGGTTGAATCTTCAAAAATATGCGGTCACATGAACTATTTCTTCTATGGTTACCTAGAAACAAGGGGTGGCACAACTTACCCACTGGCACGAATCACCCCACTTTCCCCTATTTGATTTTCAGTTTATGTGTTTGTTAATTTATTGATGAGCAAACACAAGATGCCGTGGCTCTATGAACACGCTCTGATCACACTATAAGACCTACAAAAGGAACCGTAAACAAAAAAAAAAAAGATTATGCATTAACATACCGACTATATGACAGTTCAGCTTAGTTGCCTTTTATTTACAAAATGGTTCCTCTGAAAATACATTATAGTTTATATTATCATACCATTCAGCCTTCAAAGTAATGTAATTTATGTATTTATAGTCTTTGGTTAAGGCTAACTGGGAATTTAGTCAACTTAAAATGCAACAGTAAAACAAACTACTTGTAAGATTAATAAATAAAGATGGTTGAGATTATAGTAAAACAGCAGCACAGGGCAGTATTTAAATTTCTCCTCTCTCTACTCGTTATTTTATCCAAGCTGGCAGGTTTCTAACTGTATATGTGAACTGCAGGTATGAGTAAAGGAAAAAAACACTCATGTATATTCTTGGCAGTTGTTATTGTTGTCAGTGACCTGTGACACTGCTGCACTTTAACTAGAGGCCCAACTCTTCCTATTGCTTGGGAGTGTAATCAGGCCCAACGCAAGGCGAGTGGCTTCCATCCACATCCTTGCCAACGTGTATCACAGCCATGTTTGAAATGCATCAAAGCCTCCCATCCATCAGAGTTTTAAGATGTCTCCATGGAGATGATTGACGACAGTAAAAGGCTGCTCTGGAGTGAGGCCCCGGGTGAACAGATGAGATCACAAATCTCATCTCTTTCTCTGTCTCATTCTCTTTCCCTGTCCTGGTCTCTCTCATCTCCCCCTCTTTCTACAACATACACAAACAGTAGTGCAACACACACACACACACAGTGCGTAGTCAAACATTTTTATCACTTTTCCCCCTTTCATCTCCTTGGTGTCAGTAAAAGGGGAAGAGAAAAAAAGTTCAGTTTAAGAAAAAAAAAAAATACCCAGAGTCTTATTATTCAAGGTCTCTGGGAATATATGAATTGTTACTCTGTGGATGAATTAGGTGACCGGACATCTCTCAGTGGGTCTGAGAGAGGTCTAATCATTAGAAGATCTTTTATAATATGATATAATCAGTATTCATTCAGTGAGAGATGGACCTTGTCAGTAAGTGCCAAGTGAGCTGGTATTTCTTGTCTGTGAAAACATGTTAATGTAGGCTCTCAATTCCAAGGTGAGCTAGAAAACAGTCATAAAATAGATGCGTTTTTGTTTTGTTTTTTTACCATCAGCTTCGAAGAATTTCACTGATTTTGCATTTCTGAATCATTTCAGAATCTTGGCATCTATCCATGACCATAAGCTGTGAAGAACCTTGACTTTACCATCATGTAACGCTGTCGTGTCATTCCATTGGTGTAAGGACACATCGATTTAGCATTTATGCAACAAATTGCATTTAGCTGACTGTGGGCCAAGTCAATCAAAGGCTGGGCCTGCTGTGCATTTTGGCAAAAGGTGGTGATTAAACTGACTTGGAAAAGCGAGGAGCATTTCTGTTTCCTCAACCTGACAAACACAATGTAGCCCTCTAGCAGTACACAAGACTGGTTTTCCACCATTCCTCTCTTGGGTGGGAGGAGACAGGTGGGTGCGCTTCACCCAGGTTTGGCACATTTAGCCCTATGAGATATGTAGCAGAGAGACATCCATGGCTTAGAGCAGAATCAACAGATGGACTTGGTGTGCTCATAATGAATCACTATCCAACAGGAACAGCTTGAAATCCTGATCAGCCCCAATGTGGGTTGGCTCTCATTGTAGTAGATTTGATTCTCCTTCAGCACAGTCCACTCTCCTCCACAAAGGGTCATCTGTGGACAACATTACAGTGCTACGTTCCCAAAAACAATGTATTTTTACCCCTTTTTTAAATATCTATTCTGAATTTATTTTTAACAAATTGGCAAGCGTTACTGATGTGTATATCAGTAAGGTTTTCTATGTCTGTGTTTGCCTGTAAAACAGTGGTGAGTATTTGACCTGCAGTATTAAGGGACTGAGTCTAACCAAAACGTACTGGGCAATATTATAATAAACAAATATTGTACTGAAGGTTTTATACGCGTTTGTTCAGAATATAAACTAGTCAACCTAATATTCAAGTAATATTCCAGTCTCTAAGTTGTACACCTATCTGAGAGGGTAAGTACAGACAGTTTTCTGAAGAAGTATCTTAGGCTGCATGAAGTCATCTTAGAAAGCCTAGACTAATTTTTTTAATCCAGAGTTTTATGTTCATGCCACTTTCAAAAATGATGAATTAGAGGAAAGAGTTAGGCAGTAATAAACAACCATTATCACTGACTAACTAACTTGGTCAGCAAGGACCATCTGAGTACCGCTGTGATAGGGATTTATTTCAATTTAACCAAGTGGAAAACTCACTTTTTGCTGTGAGGCAAAGTTGCTAAAAATCACAGCACTGTGCTGCCTAGCTACCAATACTACTACTACTAATAATAATAATCCTGTTTAAGCAGGTAGTAAAGTAAAATTTACAAAAATGCCATTTAAAGCTATAATAACTTTCATAACAATTTGGATTTAGTATTCAGCTATTTTATTTTTGTTTTCTGAATCACCATACATCAAGTTCCCTCTCTTCAACCGGCAGTCCTTGCTTTAATTCTACAAATAACGTGGCCTAATAAAGATATTAGTGGCTATTTAACATTTAATCTGATAAAAACTTTGATGAATATTTGACCTTTGCATCTACATGTTGTCTGTCACTAGATCAGATAACATTGGCAGCGCTGACATGCCTGTTTTAGTGATGTTGGAACAACAAGGCATCTCAAAGATTGCCGTTTGTCCCCATTCATCTCACACGCTGCTCCCACTTTAACATATTGGCATTTCTGAGGTGCTTGGCGGTAATTGTCAGCCACATGGCGGCACCTCGTTTGTTTCACTGACATTTTGCCTTTGCTTGATTGTGTATTTAACAGGCAAAGGAAAGCAAAATTAATTGGAGAGCGGCCCTAATCTGTCGGCTTGAAATGTCACCCCTGTATTGTGATGCCTAAACTGACACAGTGGCACTCGGCACAGACAAGATGCAGCAAAAGAAGGATGCAAGAATTTGTTGAGGAGTAAAAAAAGTAAAATGGCAAAAGAACTACAGTAAAAATGATAATAATAATAATAATAATAATAATAATAATAATAATAATAATGATAAAAGAGGAGGCTAAAGGATCTGTAGGCTATTTCTAGCAGTCAGTGGTGCTCAAAGACCTTTTCCTAAATTGGTTGCAAGTTGCCATATATGAATATTGTGGGTTCTCTGCAGTGTCTCTGTTCATAAAAGATATTAAGTACTCACTGACACTTCATACAAAGCAGAAAGAAAGAGGATTTATTGTCAGTATTCAAGCATCCATGTGAGGCGTAACTTGGGAAGTATGAGCTGATCTTAGTGGTCTTCATCCAGGGTTCTGGAGTTCATAGTCAGGCTCAGTCAACTGTGGTGTTTGAAATGACACTGCTACAGGGATGAGCTCTTTGGAGCATTGACAGTGACAGTCTAGAAAACCACCCACTAATGTCACACACATAATGACAAAATATCTTTTTGTTTTTATATTTTCACAGTTACTTTCCTGGTGGCTTAGCCATTATTACTCTATCTGTTTCAGCCTAACTCAGCTTTCAACTGGAAAGGAAAAGCCTTTATTTGGCCTTTCCCCATAAAGGCCAAATAATATATATATATATAATGCAAAACAAAACATGTTCTGCCTTTTTATTGATTAGCATTGCTATAATGTACACATGTGACACATCTGGAATCTGCCAGCTGACCTACGGTGCTGGCAAGTAATAAATACAGCTCCCATGGTCACTGAAATGATTGACAGGTGCAGAATGTGTTTATGTCTTATTGGTCATGACACCTGATAATAAAGGTAAATTTTGCATTCATCACATTTTGTGTCCTTTTCAGGCTCATTTCATCTCTCTTAAATCACAATCAAACTTTAAAAAACTAATAAAAATGCATAAACATTTCTGTCATAGTAGATTGCACATTGCTCATTTGTCCAGTACTCAAAAAATAGAGTGATTTGCCAACCACCTGATCTACTAGATACAGTAACTGCTTACCCAGCTGCTACCCCTTAGCCTGTTGGTGAACTCTTGCTGTCTTGATATGAAGCCAGATAATTTTTGTTCCCCACTTGCTTTTCTATTTCTTGTTTGCTGTTGTTCATGAAGCTCTTCTGCTGGTTTTCAGGTGCACCACCTGCCTGTTGACTTAGCCTTTCAGTTTGGTTTACTGAATTTGACTGCCTTCACTTTTCTGCTTGTAAGCTTGACTTTAATTTTTGTATTAATTTTAGTACAGTTTTCTCATTTGGATACAATAGCTGTGTTATTTATTTCTTTATTTTTGTGTTGTTGTTTTTTTCAAATCTTTTGTTGAATGATAATAATTACTCAATGATTGTAGGTTAGCAACAGAAATACTCCTATGACTTTATTTTATATTCTGAGAAAATTATTAGTAAGCTAAATTTTTTGTTCTACAATGTATTCTCAATTTAAAAAGAAAAAAAAAAAAAGCAGGGTGGCCTCTGCTTTCATTACCAACCCTCCTCACTACCATGCTTTTCAGTATAAGGCTCAACATCTTTTACCCTCCACTATTGCTGATATGTAGGGTAGTCACATATCCTCTCTAAAGTAGATCTATTATACTTTTAATATACTTTTTTCAAATAGATACTTTTACAATAGTAGAGGCTCAACGTTAATGAGGTATGAGAATGTAAATAAAGGTGTATAAATGTAAACACTGTCTCACTGGCTTTGGCTAAACAAACAAACAAACAAAAAGTTCCTTATAGTATTTTCTACTCTTGGATCTGTTGGATGCCAAAGACGGGGGATTTTCTTACTATGGTCTGGTTGTCAGCACAACAGCTCCATCTGTATTCTCTTTCAGACTCTGAAAGTTTGTCCACCACCCTATTTAGGCCAACTTTATTCAAGGTGATTCTTTGGATATCGAACAAATCCATTTCAATTTATTTGCCTTTCCTGGGGAATGGAGAGCAAAACAACTGCCTTTTTTGTAACCAACAATACTAAGACCAACATGTTCTTTCATTCTACATCAAAGAGGAGTCTTTTGTCAACAATCCAGTGTGAATTAGGATTTTTTACCTTGCCTAATTATAAAAGAAAGCTGTTCCATCTATAAAAGGCAACACTGAGGAGAACTATATTCCCCAAATCGTTGTAATTAGACTGAACAGCTCGTTTTAGTAAAAACAATGAGCCTACAATGTAGCTAAGCTACTTTGTATATTTCTACAACCCACTGCATGTAGATGCAACCAACATTTTGCAGTTAGATCAGTCAAGTAAGCCACAGCAAGCAATTTAACCCTATCAAACCTGCACACATGAGCAGTTTAGTCAAAAGTAATGCAACAGAGAGCAAAGGGGGTGTGTGTTTCACTTGCCCTATTTGACAAGGAAGGTCATTCTCTTTTTCTTTTAATGGTGGCCAATTTTTATTTTTAACCGTGTCACAGAATCTCCCACTAGGACCTTCGCAACAAGGTCAACTAAACCTTGCAGTGATCAGGTGAGCCTGAAATCTTGTTAAAAAAGAAGCAGTAGTAGTAGTAGTAGTAGCAGTTTTGTGCATCCAGCTAGTCACTCCATGCACTTTTTAAGATCAGAAAATGCAGCACTTTTTTGGACGTGCTGGATTTGGCTTGTGATCAGGTTTAAGTTACGCTGTAGTGAAAAAATACTATTTATAAAACTCTCCGCCATCTAGTTGCCAATGTTATTGTCATGAAATCTTCAATGGCTGTTCCATGACGTTAATAACATGCCATGAAAGGGTCTGACTCACAAGCATGAGTAATGACATAACTGTCTTTTGTCATTACATGAAAATACCTCCTTAGTCTGGTTATTTCCCAAGAGGCTTCAAGTGAGGGCGTTGACAGTATAAAGTATTTAAATAATTAAAGGCTTTTATTATTAGCATTGGTACATAACACACTTGTGTCGTCATTACAGGGATGTTACTAAAAACTTTATTTAACATTTTTCATTAGCAGAAACCTAGATAAGACACTACTTAGATGTGTCACAGTTTACTATATTTATTTCTGCATTAATAACATTTTTTCAAAAATAAATATACAATATTTGAATAAATACTGTAGCATTCTGATTAAACAAATATTATTTTATTATGAAAGGCTTCAGTGTTAAACCTTTTACAAAAAGGTTTAACTGTATAATAAGGTAACATTTACTTTACCTCAGTGTTTCCACTGATTCATTACTGATAATTAGTGTTGGTCTTATTTACATGGATTCTCATACGTTGCTTCATTTGATCTTCTTTGAGTAATGGCATGATTTTCATGCAAAGTGCTGGAGGATGTTTAATAATAATATATTCCAGAAAAGTTGGTCCTGCCGTCCAAGGTTAATTTCTGCAATTTAAAAATAAAAGAAAGAAAGAAAGAAAGAAAGAAAGAAAGAAAGAAAGAAAGAAAGAAAATAATAATGAAAAATTAGGAAAAAGAAGACAATTTTCCATAAATAATATTTTTGTTTTCTGTGGATTTTTTTTCCCACTTGGCTTGTATTTCAATTGCAATATGTAGAAAAAGACAAATGAAATGTATTCACCCTCTAAATGTCAGGGTTATATACTTGTGTTTGCAATGATTATACTCATCTAAGCAGGAAATTATTTTCCCATTCAAGCATCAGCGCACCCAATGATCATACCCAACCAGTGCTGTATCATAGCTGCTTGCTGTTTCTGAGGTTTGGACTTACACACAAACATGCGGAGACACATTCCACACATGGCAACAACACTGGAGATCTGAAGTGCCCTGCCACACTCTGGGCTCATCAAGCAGTCTCTTGTCTTCAAGCAGCACTTGGGACAGCTACTCCCTGATCTCTCTGAGCTTTTACTCTCTTTGGGTGTGTGTTTCTTGGGTTGAGTTTGCTTCACATCGTCAGGGTTTTCATCCCACACTTCACTTTCACCTCTTCCCATTGTGCTTGTTTGTTTTGACAAAAGTTGAGCTTAATACAATGGTTTGAGAGCTGATGGTTCAGATCTGTGAAGAAAATGGCAGAAATATAATACGCTGTGCGTGTAGCTTCATTATAGCAGAATTTCCACAGGGAATTATATGGGCCACATTATGTGCCGACTCCCACAGTCTCAGGCTTTACAATGCAAGCTTTGTTTACAATAACAACATCCAGCGTCCAGCGTCATAATGCTGTTATGACACTTTGTCGTGTTTGTTAAGATTTCACTGCTTCACTGTGTGCCATGACTCAAATTTGTTTCTTTGCCAGTGTTGGGTTTCGTTTCTTTATCATCCGCATGTTACATTATTTCGCAGGAATGTTTTCAATTATGCAGATAATATCGCTGCTTCCTTAGAACTGTACAAGACATTATATACTCTAAAAGAAAATCCAGTAATATACAAAGAGGCATTTTGGTTCAATGTAAATGGGACATCAATTTCTACAGACAGGCCACTGCCTGAGTCGGTGTAGTGATATATGTCCGAGGGTAAGCTTATACATGTCTAGTGAGTAAACAATAGAGAGCTGAACATATTATACATAGAAGTGTCCCATTTCATTAAAGAGAGATCATCTTTCACAAATGTGAATCATTAACACTATAGTCTAAACTTAAGTCCCTTTATGAACACTTTATTGAGTGAAGTCACATTGATTTGACAGATTAACAATCTTTCCACACTGATGATCATCTCTCCTGCCAGGAGTTGAGGCCCCCAGTTTCAACTGTCGGATACAATTGCTCCCCAAAGACATTATCAGATATTAAGTGATAACCCTGATGGTGAAGTAACAACTTATCTGTGCCATCCAGTGGCTACCCATTTATTAACACTGACAGTAAATTAGATTGCTGGCATCTGGAGGGTATACTGGCATTTTGAATGCACCTTTCCATCTCGCCCGGCTTTCAAAACTCCTTTGGATTTCAGTCATAAGTAATGAAATTCCATCACCCTCCTCACCCATGAAAGCAACTTGGAAAGGAAGTGAGAGGAGGCCATTAAGAGTAGAGAAAAAGAGTAATGGTCTTACCCTTTGCTTTCAGAATCACCTCGCTGTCGTTTTGAATCTCTCTTTGTAGAGTAGACTTTCCTTAAAGGAATGCTGACGATAGGCACCTTCACCCTTACAGACACTTACACCCTCTTATGAAAAGCTGAGTTGCTGGCATTATTGTCTGCCTCAGTGAAATGAACAAGAAGGGTGTGTCTTCAGGTTTAACAGGTTTGACAAAGTTCATTGTCCTGAATAGTTTTACTTAAAAAGAACAAGCTATGTGAGGACTTAAAATGTCTTAAAGGTGCAGGCAGTATTAATAAATGCAAAGAGGTACACCAATAGAATTATATAAATTGTTAATATCTTTTGTGAGTCCATCCACATTATTACCGTCAAATGTGGGTTTTTTTTAATACATCAAGAGTGTTAATAAGCAGAACAGTAATTAAATTTTATATTTTCAGATGTTTTAGGAAACCTTAAATAATTATTACTTATAAATGTAAAAAATTTAGAGCTATATATGTAAATACATGTTTATCTCTGTTGAACTGTGAATTTTTAAATGTATGTCAATATGTTTATTGAAATGTGTTCTCTCAATTATCATTGTGTTTCATGTATTGTGACTTTAAAACTGTGTTTTAGATAGATGACTGAAGCCTCTGAAGTACTTATGCAAATTAAATGTTCATTATTCAGATCCATTCACAATAATAATTTCTTTTAATAGCCAATAACGAATATGTTCCTTCTCGTCTCTTTGGCAGCGTATGCTGCTTAGGGTTGTTGTGAAAATTCCATCAAGTTTTAATAAATAATTAGACAGAGTGACTTGACTAGACTGCACAGTTCATTACATGATGATCAATGATGAACCAAGAAGAACAATTTCAGGAAACAATTAAACAAGAACAATTTGAATAGACTCAAAGAGCTGCATTTCATCAAGAAACTGAATTACTTACTAAACTATTCATCATCTGTAAATGCATCAACGCAAAGACACAGTAAATCATTCATTTTGTCTCAAGAATACATGAATAATTTTAGGTTGCATACTTATTTATCTAAGTACATAGGTTTATTTTATCTACGTATTTAGCCTGTGTCCTCTGACGTGATATGCTTATGTGTGTGTCAGACGGTTACAGGTGACGAGAAGAAAATGCATTTTGGTCAGATACAAAAGCACAAGTTTCTTTTTTATATTCTCCACTTTTAAAATAGCCCATAAAAGTGATTAATACTTTCCAACCCATTTTAATTTGAAATTTTGGATGGAAAAAAATATCAATAGATGTTTATACATCAATGCAGTAAAACGTGTTGCCATATAGTAACAAGGTAAAAAGTAATTAGGCAAAAACTACTTTGTCAACTTAACTCTTTATGGCCCATTTATGAGCACTGTTATGATTTTGATTGGCATCATAACAGTGAATGTAGAGTCTTGTCGTTATCGTTCAAAACCACTCTATGAATGAAATTTAGAATTCGTAAGTATTTCAGTTTGTGTCCTCTAAAAGTTTAAGCCTTGGTAAACGTGTCCCTATGCAACTTGATATAATCAGGACTGTGTGTGGCAGTAAGACGTGGTGAGGCATTTGCATTTCACTTCCTCAGGTTTTTTTTTTCCTCTTCTGTTCAGTTGCTCTATTACCCAAGCAGGCAATTTCTTTCAATATCTGGCAGAAACATGACAAGCAGTCCATCTCATCAGATCACAAGCCCATGCAGCCACTAGAGTCCCTTGATACATCATGCCAGTTATTATTGGGCACAAGTACTCATATTGTCTTGGAATTCCTCACACTTCTAAAACCAGCCATTTATGGGGATCTAAAATGCTATAGCTAATTCCAGAAGAAAAAAACAAAGACCTGTGACATTAGAGATGTAAATGGAGAAAGAATAGCCCTTTCAGCACTGCATGTTGTGGGCTGATAGGCTAAACTGAAACAGTATTTCAGTGACAGCAATAATTAACCAGCCTAACGTGTTCACAGTGACTGTGCTTCTTTTTTTTAAGCTATTAGCTCTAGTTAGTGGCTACTCAACTGTAGTTACTCAAATCTTTAACTAGAATTACCACAAAATAAACCACCCCTACCATTTTTAATTTTGTGTGTGTTTGTTTATTTTTTTCAATTTGTCGTATACTGCCACCATACTGCGGCTGAAAGAACTTTTAAAGAGACTATGGAAAACTTCTGTGAGTAAAAATAATTTAATGAGATAAGTTGTTTGTTCAGTTGTTCTAATCTAAAAAAAAAAAAGTTCTTTAAACATTTAAACGGCATTTAAACAAACACATGAACTATAGTTGGCTTGTAATGCAATTATTACTTTTTTTTGCCTCTAATTTTCTTTCATCAGACTTTAAGTCACTCACCCACTGAGCTATAAATTCCTTGCGAGAGGATCATCATGGATAGGCTTTAACTCTGTGATAGCAAACATATGCACCAAGATAGTCTCTGATCTTGTCATTCCCCTAAAGGATGCCCTAAATTAAGCCTAGCAGGCAGTTGGAAGTTATGATAATAAATTCCCCTCAGGGGAAATCTATACATAGTTCTTGAGTAGAGGTAAACCTTTTTTGTGTGTATATGGATAAAAGAGAAAGTAGAGACAGTCGCAGCAGTATCTGACAAAAAAAAAATGTTGTGAAAGCAAACATAATGGCAAAAGTGTGAGTAGAGTGCTGACACCTTAAGTAAACAGGTATGTATGCCATCAGAGTATAGTGAAAAATCCACAGGCATGTCTTCCTTTAGTTGAAACTGCCTGTGGCTGTTAATATAGTTGACGTCTTAGTACTTTATTCCAATACTTTCAGTGAGTCTTAATCTTGCACAGTATCTTACATGGTGTTAAAAAAAAATGCATATTTCATAGCTCATTTTCTAACATTTATATATCTGTATAAAACTCATTATATGTGGTTCTTTAAATAAAGCTTTGAAATAAATGGAAACAAAGTCTTGACACCTGTAATTCACAGATTACAATGTTGGTACACATACAATGCAAAGCAATTAAGTGTGATTTGCAATAGTTGAATGCAGTCTCAAGTGTTTGGCAGATAATTGTCATGCTTGAAACAATTGAGAAGAACACCATCATAAATCCTTTGTTTCTTCAGAACCCCAGCTTAATTGAAAATGGTTATTTTCTCAGGTTATTGCCTTTTCTAAGTGGAAATGTATTTTCTTCCATCCCACTGCTGTTCCTTGTGTTTTATTAAACTGAAAAGTATTGAGAAACTAAACAGAGGAAAAATTCATAGCTATTAACTTTTCATGTTGGGAATATGGCCTTGAGAGCCTTGAGACAGCTTATTTTGCTTATATTCATTTCATCTATCCGCAAGTATTTTTCTCTTCTCTAATGGTATCATTCCGTCTAGTCTCTGTTTATTTGCTTGTTATTTCTTTTCTAAAACATTTCTTTTCTTCTGTTACTTAAATAGCTTTTTGTCAAGACATAATAGCATACCTATATTCTCTTCACATTATTGTTGTTTGCGCACATATTTTTCTGTCTATGTCATAGGCCCTGTGCTGAAGTGAACAGAAGACAGATCCAACATACTGATGGTTGAGTGGTTGTCAAACATGCAGATGTGACCTTGATCATCACTGAGGGGAAGAGGTAGCCATAAATCCATCTATTATGCCATGGAAACTCTATTAATTCTGCTGCAACACAGATGTGAAATACAACCAAGATTTTTTTTTTCTTTCATGGGCACTTAAATCATTTTCAATCACTTCTGCACAACACATATGAACTACATGCTAGAAATATTACTGGCTTGTTTGAGTAAAGCCATTTTAAACCATTGGAATGAAAATCAGTGGCTAAGAAAAATATCTGTGGGCATCAGATAAAATGTGGAAGAATTAACAAAAAAAGAGAAAAAAACAGACACTCGTGATTTATAAGTGTGGGAGCATTTGTCTGAAAACCTTTAAAATACATACACGTATTGTTACAGAATAAAATTACTGCAGTCTTCTCTCTGTCCTTGTGTGTGAGAAAGTAACAACCCAACTCAGTCTCAGCCTGAGGTTAGAAGTGGGTTTGACCACACATGAAATGCACCATTTAGTTCATGTTTGCCATTCCTCCCTCCGCTCAGCATGAAGATAATTGGATATAAAACATCAGTGAAAAGTCATAGCTCTCTTTCCTCTACCCCTGCATGGCCTCACAGGCCCAATTCATACAATAAAACACCATTAAACCTCATCAATGCTGCTTTAAATGTGGTGGACAGGGTGAGCTGGCTCAGTGGTCCACCTTATATTTCATGTAGATATGGTTCTGACTGACCTCCAACCCTAGCTGAATGACCCATTTCTTTATGCTTCCTGCTGCTGAGGTAAATCGTCTGTCTTGCATTTTTCTGCTGAATTTCTTTTTTTATTGTAGAGCTGAGTTACATCCAGAGGCCTTCATCAACTATTCTAATATAAGAAATACAAGGTACTAGACCAGTGCAAATACATGTAGTGCAACACTTCTGTCTTTAACTAATTTGAACTAGTTTCAGTGCTAGTTGCCAGGGAGCAAGTGAACATGTGTTAAAAGCAGAAAAATTGAGAAGCATAAGAATTTGAATGAGTTTGACATGTGCCATGTGTGATGGCAAGATGACCAGATCAGAGCATCTTCAGAACTACAGCGCTATCAAAATTGATCCAAGGGAGGAACATTGGTGAACAAGTGACAGGGTTATGGGCAGCCAAGGCTCACTGATGCATGTGGAGTTGGCCTGTGTAGTTTGATCCAACAGATGAGCTACTGTAAATTGCCCAAAAAAATTAACGCTGGTTTGATAGATAGGTGTCAGAATACACAGTGCATCACAGCTGCAATGGAAGCTGGCTTAGTCTGATAAATCACGTTTTCTTTTACATCACATGGGTGGCCAGGTTCATGTGTATTGCTTACCTGGGGAACACTTGGCACCAGGATGCACTATGGGAAGCAGGCAAACCGGTGGAGGCAGTGTGATGCTTGGGCAACCTTGGGTCCTGCCATCCATTTGGATGTTACTTTGACACATATCACCTAACTAAGCATTGTTGCAGACCATGTAAACCCTTTCATGGAAACAGTATTTCATGATGCCTGTGGTCCCTTTCAGCAAGATAATGCACCCTGAATGCTACAGTAATGCACTGTTCTCTTCATTATTTCATTTCTGCACTGGCCACCCATCAAATGGCTTTAGACTTCCATTTTGGACTCAGTCTGCCACACCCATCTCACCTATTCCCAGTTTCTCAACCAGCCTCTCAATACATATTGTTTTTGTTAGATTGTCTTGTGCATTTGCCTTAGAGCTTAAGCCTTTTGTTTGTGGTTGATTACCAATGGCTTTGGTGTCATGTTTATCAGTGTATCTTATTAAGCAGCCTTCCTTTTAATGAGTTCCTGGTTATACATTTCAAATAGCCATCAAATGCTCCCAACACATAGTTTTTCTCAATGTCAGAGTAAGTTTGAAACCTTAGTGAGTCAGCAAAGCATTGGTGACTTTTATCCACTATGTGCCTCAGCACTTTGAAATCCTGTATCTGTAACTTTATGTGGTCTACCACTTCATGGCTGAGTGGCTCTGGTTCCTAAATGCTTCCACTTTTCAATAATACCACTTACAGTAGATGGTTAACTACCTGTGAGAGAAGAATATCACAGATTAGCTTGTTGTAATGGTAGCATCCTATTGCAATACCATTGTCAGTGAGCTCTTTAGAGTAATAGGCAGGAATGGCATTGTTTTGACCCCGTGGCCTTTTAAAAATCGTGTAACTCTGCTCACCCCATTAGAACACACATATTTTACAACTTTTCCTAAAATGGCCTTATTTATCAAATCCTGAATTGTAGAATGTGTGGGATCAAAAGAAAACAAAATTACACACAATAATTGTTTCAGACATTTTGACATGAAGACTGCTACAACATGAGCCAGAGCTAACTAGCTTTAATTGATAAATAAATATATAGGGAACTGTAGTTAGACAAAAGATAAATAATTACTTCTGGGATTTTGAGTTGGAGCAGTGGTCAGAGTGGTGAGTGTGTGACCAAACATCGAAAACTGCTGACTATACAGACAAGTGGAGTAACGACAGCTGAACTTAGCAGAGAGTTCAGAGTGTGGAGAAGTAATCAGAGCAAATAAAGAGTGAAATCTAGAGCAGAATAGCCAAATGGGTTTCAGGCCTGAGCAAGTGGACGCTGGATGAAAAGATGCAGGCTTGGTGATCAGAGGTAGATGTGGATGAGATGATAAACTCTGACTGATCTACTTTTACAATAATTATTTAAAGCATGTTTCTTACATGTTTTGTAGCTAGCTAAGAGGTTAGTTTTAAAATGTAGGCAATCAGCCATTAAATCCATTTCACAGTAAGAGCTGTGTTTTTATATCATCTTTATCTTAGGACAACTAATCTCACAAGCTATCAAAAGTAAAATTTTAACTTTTCATAATGTTGTTCTTTTGTTATAATAAAAAATTTTAATGTGTTATTTATTGTACTCTTTCATATGATCTTATTCTAATATGTATTTTAACTTTACAATCTGTAATGAAACAATCTAAATCATTGGTAAAACACCTAAAAAATAATCTTAAATACATGAAAATTACAAAAAATACATGAAAATTGACAACTCTTTTAAGAAATGACATCTATTGTTATTGTTTTTGTTTCAGGAGGGGTGAAAAAAAATAGTTCTAGTGAACTTGGACTCCTAGTGGTTCTAGTGTTACAGGCCAACCTCATGGCTAGGTGCTTGATTTTATACACCTGTGCCATTGGGACTGAAAAAAAAAAAAAAGATTAAAAGTTGTAACCCAATATTTTTGTCTATGTAGTATGTGTCCTATAATCCCAAAAGTATTCAGTCACCCAGTTATATCATTGCATTCAGGTATTCCAGACACTTTCATAGCAACAGGTATATACAATCAAGGTGGACAAACATTATATTGAATCTTATCGATTTAGGAATAGGATATCTCTCACATTCATATGTGTGTGAAAGTGTATGTCAAAGCAGCACTCACAATGTGAAATAATCATCATAACTTTGGTAATGTCAATATTTAGTAAAACTTATTAAAGTCTTTTATAAAAGAATCTTTTTTTTTTTTAAAGCTACTGTATGACCAAAGTTTTTATCTTTCATGCGGGACATTCAGAAGTCGCAAATATGTTATTTTGGGGCTTTTTAATTTTATTTTAGGGTAAAATTTACATTAGCAAACACTGTTTTATGCGTGTACATTCAGCTCTTTCTTTCTGTCCTTCTTTCTTTACTAATGAAACATGAAAGCAAAATAATAAAACTGCAGGACTATATCTAGCTAGCCATTCAATGTACCATTAATGCCATGCGTGGTTTTTTTACCTTTTAACACTTGCTTAGTGTCTGATCATGATGTCAGTCAAGCTTTTAATTTTCTCCACCACATTTCTCCTCCCCAATAGATTTTTGAGGAGAGTTTATTGAATTAGCAAGGTTCTTAAGTCTTGAGTCTCTGTTCCCCCATTAGTCATTGTCAGTAATGAATACTGCTACAGTACTTCTAATTGATTAGTATCGGCTAACTCTGACAGCCTGAGTTTACATGACAATAATAACTCAGCAGTTGGCTATACTATTAAGATTATATTATGTGTGTGTGTGTGTGTGTGTGTGTGTGTGTGTGTGTGTGTGTGTGTGTGTGTGTGTGTGTGTGTGTGTGTGTTAACTGAACATCACAACATGTTCAAGCTGATGTTGCTTCTTTAAAAAAAGAATATGCTATATGGTTTAGATTGTAAAAATCACGACTCACACAGTCAAATGTGTGATAAAAACCACCATCCCCTCTAGGATTTCCATAGAGTAATAACAGATCAAAGATATTAAATCAGATCAGTTTATTAAGTTATAAAACTTATTGACCATTTGACCACCACTTACTATTTTATACTGAAGCTGGTTCTTAAACTGGATTGAACTCTTTGGATCAGCAGCTTTAAAATATGGCCCACTGGGTGAATGTCAGTGTTGGATATTTGGGTGGATATATGTACAGATGTCAAGTTTGCTGTTGTTGATGGAATTCTGGAGACTGTGTTTTTTATCTGTCAGAGGACTATAGGCTGGCTTAATTCAAAAGCATTATCTGGGGGTTTGAATTCTTAATAATATATTGGATTTTTGGTTTCTGTTTGGGTTTTACTATTATTCCAGTGTTTAACGTTTTGTAGTATTCATGGATTAATTGTTTTGATTCCTTTATTCAAGAAGACTGTGAGATGTATGTCTTGGGACATTCTTATTTTTACTTGATCATTATTGCAATGATGAGTTTCAGGTTTGCACTCCTGTGTTTTGGGCAATGTCTTGTTCTCAGTTAATAGTTTATTTTTTTCACTCAGTGTTTCTCTCTGTTGATTCCTATAGTCTTTTATCATGTGTAGGTTATGTCTTCTTGTCTCTGACTTTTGTGTTTTGGCTAGTTCCTGTTTTACTTTGAATGTTGGTTTCCTTTCGTGGCTTGCGTTAGTTTCACTTGGTCTTCTGTGATTGTCTTGGCCTGTTTCTCACTCCCAAGCAACCCTTGCTGTACAAATAATCCTGCCTTCTCTGTAGTTTGTTATATTGCCTTCAGTCTTTGCTATCCTGCTTTGCTCTTTTGTGTTTTGTGTGTCTCCATGTTATTTGGATGCTTTTGGTTGGATTTTTTATATTTCTTTTTGGACTTTTGTTAAGCCACAATATATGCATAGCTTTTGTTTTATATTCAGTGTGGATCCTTCATGCTCTTGACATAGGGAGTTCGAGTATGCATACCTGTGACTGCCAGATTGTACAATCCAACATGGCAACTCAAATGTCATGTCAGGATAGTTGTGTGTTCACCCATGGCCTTTCAAATACTATTAGCACAGCAAGGACCTCAGGTGAATAGACAGAACAGGAAAGAAAAAAGGTGAAGGTGAATTAGGAGTGCCAAGTCAAATGATTTAGATCCAGTCTGCCAAACAGCATTTTGGCATTGAAATGAACAAATGTACAGTATATTAAACGTTTAAGAAATTTACAAGTGCCATGTACCATGTGAGTAGGATCTTTTATGTCAAAAGCCCTCTATGCCGTGGGTCTAACATGAATATGACATTTATCTCACAAAAAGAGGTAGTTTGCAAGTTGTTTTTTCAAATGTAATGGTAATCTAAAGGATCGGGATTCAGAGATGAAAGGCCTTACATCAGATCAGATCATTAGGTTATTGAGCCACATATACAGTCAGTAGGTAGGTAAGTTTGTGGGTAATTGAGTGTGAAATATAGCCCCAATGAAGAGTGCAGCATAAACCTGGCCTCTCCTAACTTTTTTTAATTTGGATAGGCAAGTCATTTGGTGGGATGGCAATATTTTATCTTCAAGTCATTTCCAGAGTATCCTGCTCTGAAGCAGAGTGGCTTTCCATCATGTTTGTCAGAGGAGACTTTATTGAGGAACACTGAGACAGGATTAGATTCCACACACTGTTATGTGTGGAAGTGGATGTATATGGTGTGTGGTACACAGACCCACATATATATATATATATATATATATATATATATATATATATATATATATATAGAGAGAGAGAGAGAGAGCGAGAGAGAGAGAGACAAAGTG
>VVHJ01002620.1:6562-20499 GCA_015107715.1 Tylochromis polylepis | reverse complement strand
TTTTTCAAATGCATAAAAGAGGAAGGTGGGTTTAAAGATTTCAATGCTTAGATAAAATATGGTTGAATACTGTCAGGAAAAAAAAAAAGGGAGAACAAAAACAAACCAAGCTAAAGTATTAATGAACTGAAATCTCTGATGTCTTTGGTAATCGTGGACCTGAAAGCTGCTTCACCAAATGTGGCTTTCCCCACATTTCTGTTATTCAGTCACACGTACTGATTTCTAAACTTTTTAATGGCTGGTGTTGAGCTTTTTGTTGACTGAATGTAGAGTTTCAGATTTTTCTTTCTTTTTTTGAGAGGAACTTTGAGTGACCGATTTCTTGATGAGAATCATTAAAGATGTGATTTGGAATAAAATGTAGATCCGTCTCTGTGCAAACACCAGTCCAGCACACAAACACTGGACCTTCCTCAGTGGCGATGCAGTTGATACGCTGATATTATCTCCACGTGCTGCTATCTTGAGCCTCCATCTAAAGTGCCTCCGCCTCAAAAGGCATTCAGGACAAACTCCCACCCTTCATATGAGGTAACGCTTTGATTTTCAACATGTTATATTTGTGGACATATGAGCTGAATTTCACGCCAAATCTGATTTCCTCCATCATCAAATATTCCAAGTAATATTATTTTTCATTGGTTTGTTATTTTGCTCAATAAACACTTTAAATGTTTGATGCGTTTTGTCATTATTGCTGTATTTTTTTTGTGTGTGTGTGAAATGTGGCACAGAGGCAGGGCTGTATATGAATTTCTGTCGGGTACCAAATACAAATCTTTAATTTGTATGGTTAATTTATTTTAAAATACAGAAAGTTTGTTTGCTGCAGAAGATGCTCTTTTAACACAAGTTACAGACCTGGTGTGGAACACTTTAATGCAGAGTTAATGGCTTTGCATTTGACTTATCACTCTTTTTACAACAGTTAGTCTTTAAAGGAGGCAGTTTGTGGTCATTTCTAGTTCCATTTATTATCCCTCCAAACTCCCCCAAAGTGTGCAGAAGCTCATGGTTTTTTTATTTCTTTAGTATGACCAGCAGGAAACCAGAGATACTAAAACAGTGTGTTTATAGTTTTAATTAGTGCCATTGTCCGGCTCACGGTGGATGATTAGCATAGCATAGCTTGAGTGCATTTTGCACCGTGGGTGAATTTCTGTTTCTAATCTATGAAGTTCTGGCTGGAGTACAAGTAGTTGATGTGAATTACTGTGTACGTAGATGTCAACAGATGCAAAAGAGATTCCCTTTTAAAAATTAAAACCAAATAAACATTTACTCATTTAATGCCATTACTTGTCCAAAACTTTTACCATAATAAAAAACTTGCATAATTTCTCTTATGCAAAACAAACAAACACGGTCACTAATGCACAGATGCACTTTCATTCACAAGAACCTAAGCACAGACTTCTTGAATAGTCTTATTAAAATTAAGCATTTAGCAAAATCCCACTATGTCTCTGCTTACTGTGCTGCTGGTTAAAGATGTTTACATAACCCATAATCTGTTTTCCTTTTATATAATTTATGACTCTTTCTTGCTACAGCACCATGATTTTCCCACAGGGCTCAGGGCAGTTATATCCCTAATTTTAATTTGTAATGACTTGTTTTATTTTTAGACTGGGTTGGGACTCAGCACAGTGTCTGTGTGGCTGACTTCAAAGATATTATTTGATTGTTAAAGCGTAACAGTGAAGTTGTACTCAATAAATAAGATGTAATTGTATTTTACAGCAGACACACACACACACACACACACACAGTTGTGTTTTCATATCCTTGTGGGGACATCTAATTGACAATGCTTTACCTAGCCGCTTACCCTAACCATCAAAAATGAATGCCTAACCCCAACCCTTAGGTTAGGGTTAGGCTAATTATAACCCTGACACTAAAACCTTATTTTGAGTCTCAAAAATGCCTTCAAACTTGTCGGGATGTAGATATTTTCCCCATAAGGACTGTTGGTCCCCACAAAGATATGTAAACATGGTACACACACACACACACACACATATACATACACGACAGTTTCCGTCCCAGCTTGCTTCAGGTTTTAATGGCTCAGAGAAGTAAAATTAACCATGAAACAGGCAAAAAAAAAACCCCCAGCAGATTATTCAGGTCTCTGATGGAGACACTAGCACATCACATGTAGCATTAGCTAGCTACATTTACAACACACACGTAAAGTGTCGGAAGAGCAGTGATAACGCCTGTACAATTCTAAAGTGCATCTCATTGAGATTTTACAGGCCTCTACAGATACAGCAGTGCACAGTTATTAAGCTAAACAAGGACTTGTGAACATCAGGCAGCAGAAGCAACAGAACTGCTGCGAAGAAAAAGCTTCTAATCATACTTCAAGATACCATTACACGTTATATTATCAAGTACACAGTTAATATTTTGGTAAACTTTATTATAACATTCGCTTATAGCCATCTAAACTACCATAAGACAATCAAGTATAAATTCAGGAGGATAATGCATCAGTTACAAAAATCCTAATATATTATACCTAAAATCACCTCTGAACTCCATCACAAATTCGTCATTCATTTTATACTTGGAATCAGTCAACCTTGCAATGGTCACTCTTACAAGTGCAGGCAAAACTACCCCCAAGAAATTCACTTTTTGCTACAGCAGTGAAGAAAACCATAAATTATAAAGTATTTAAGCTCACACGAGCTCTGTTAAAAAAACAAACACAAAAAAAAAATAATCAAAACAGAGATGGGCTTCTATTTCACAGGTCCGTAATTTCCTAATAATTATGTAGGAAATTTCCCAGAAAGAGCAACGCCATTTGGCGTTAATATACAAAAGCGACTGTGATCATGTGCCAACGACCCCACAAAGCTGAGACGAGATGCAGTCATCGTTTAGCTGCCTGGCCAACAACTTTTATTGCTTTTGTTCCCTTTCTGGTCTCAGCACAATACCTGCTCAGCACCTCTGAAACGCACAGTTAATAAGTGGCTGGTGGAGCACCGATAGGCTGAAGGGCGGAGATTTCCATCAGCAGCTGGTGGCAACCATAAACGGAGCAGAAACAGAAAACACTGGACCACTGGTGTTTGTCATTAAAGAAGCTAAAAGTCCCAGCTCTAGCTTCTTGAACATGTACTTTTTTGGATATTTGTCTTCTCCGACAGTAAAATTAAAACACATTTATGTTTCGGACTGCTTGTTGGGTGTTACCTTAGCCTATAACAAATTTCACAGAACCTAAGTTGAAGCTTTGATGTGGTTTGATTTCCAGGAAGTGTTTACTCTAAGGAAGAAGAAGGATGTACACCAACTGAATACGCTCTCTATATTTTCTAGAATTTTGCATCTTTACTGGGAACTTTCCTTTTATTTTACTTTAGCGTGCCACTTCTCTAAAAGGAAACTGTGACCCATAAAATAAAGTGTAGCCAGCTTAAAGGAAGACGATTTTCCTACAGAAATGTTCCCTCAGGAGTTTGTTTGTGAACTAGTTTTCACAAACTGAGGTAAAGTGATTGCACAGTAGAGACGGTGGCGTCAGGCACTGGTGTTTCTGTGCAAAACGAGCCACATCTGCGACGTGAGCTGGTGGTGTTAGCCTTTGCGTTCCTACGTTGCCCTTATCTGTTAAGCTGTTTGTGTGGTGATCACAGTTTCTGGGCAGATTAAAGTCTTTTGAAGAGTTGTTCCAAAACAGGAAGACTGTTATTAGTCTTTCATTTTTGTTGTCGTTTTTCCTCTTTTAACTTTTTAGAAGTGTTTAATTGGGCAGAGCTTTCCCAGCTGAGTGTTTCCCCCGGTTTTCAATCAGGTCTTCTTTGGTTTTCTGGATGCGGGAGAAAATTTCCCTGAAGAGTTCCTTGTACTCTGGCTGGTGAAAGTCATCCTCAAAGTCCTCCCTGTCTGTCAGAGGAGGGAAGGTGGTGGCGATGAGGGATGCAGTCTGCACTGACTTGTGGCTCAGTCTGTCCTGCTCATCTTCCTCAGAGTGGAAACGCCGCAGCAGCTCGTCATACTTCACCTGCAAGGCGCTGTACTGGGCGTCAACCTCGTTGAGCAGTGAGATCCCGCGATACTTCACTACCTCGGCTCGGCGCACGCAGGAGCACTCGTGGTCGTAGATCCTGTCAGGAGAGTCAGGCATCTGCGTCACCTTCATCAGCCGCTCACTTCCCCAGCGCTTCAGGACCGCGGGGCTTTTAGCCAATGATGCCTCTCCATCATTCTCCTCCTCTGGGTTGAGGAACACTGCGTGCGGCAGCAGGCCGTGGAGGACGTCCGGCCTGTTGCATCTTGTAGAGGATTCTGATTTCCAGAGCTGACGAAGCTCCTCCGCCTCGCGCTCCAGCTCAGAGAGTCTGGCCTGATGAAGAGAGAATAATAGCTTAGATAAACTGTTAGTCCTGCAACAGATTGGTGACCTGTCCAGGGTGTACCCTGCTACCCGCCACCTGTGACCTTGAATTGGATTAGTGATCAAGAAAGTGGATGGATGCAAGTCAGAAAAAAATTTCAAGTACAGAAGTGATAAAGAGTGAGAGATACTGGTGTCACTCTTACCTGACATCCTGCCATCCCGGCCAGCTGCTGCTCCAGCTCTGCATTTTCTCTGGCGAGCAGCTCGGCCTCTCGCTCTGCTTCCTCCCTCCGAGCGCGCTCAGTGGCAAACTGTGTCTGAAGAGCACGGAGGGACTGTCGCAGCGACTCCTGCTCCTCTTCCTGCCATGACGTGGCAGATGGCTCAAGATCCTTTAAGGGTTTGTCGGGATCGTAGTCATACCTGCACAGACAGTTAAAGCTAAATTGCATTTTTCACACTTTTACTTCATTTTAGACCCCGATTTCCATATACAGTATTTAAATAAAAGGACTGATATCACTCATGTCTGGATACTAAATATGAAGCTAAAGCCAGCAGATGGTTGACTACAGTCCTGACCAAAGCAGTGACTCCCAGGAGAACACGCTGTTGGCCGATAGAGACCGTGTGATATGGCTAAAAGCTCCACAGGAACCCAGTGAAAGAATCTTGAATGGAGATTATTTCCTCAGCTAATCTCATCCATTATCACTTCTTTTTCATCTGTGATGCATTTACTTCTAAATGTGGCTAAACAAATTAAAAGGTGGCAGTAAATGAGAAGGCTCAAAGGTCAGCAGCCATGTTGTTGAATGTGGTGTTTAAATCTTATTTTTTTAGCGGCCGTTTTGAAGGAGCATTGATGATTTAAACCAAATCTGCACCTTCATCCATTTGTCTTGGTGTGTGTGAAAATTTATATGTATCCAAGATAATAAAGAGATGAAAACAATAAATACATAATGACAAGTGAAAAAAAGCATACTAAGCAAAGAATCAAGGCCTTATCAGTAGCACTGGGCAGCTTGTGTGAGAGTTCGTCAACTTCAGACAGATATTGAGATACGTTTATTCCCTCAGCTCGGGACTTTGACCTTCTTTCTTCCAACCTCATTCACCGCGCTGCACTCTGACTTTATCACTGAGACTTTCTGCATGTTGTGAGGAAGCCCTGCTAACAAGATTACACACCACAGAGACTAAAACTGAGGCTGTGAATGAACACGTCATACTACAGCTCAAGAAGTGGTGACCGGGGCATGAAACACGCAGGCCTCTGCGAGGTAGACCCGAGCCGCTGCCAGGAAGAGCAGGATCAGCACAGATAGGTTAAAGCTAAAGCTGAGAGGATTTGCTTGTATTTCCTCCTGAAACTTACAAAGAGCAATTAAGGCGATTTTACCAGAGTAAAATACAAAAAACATGTTTAATACGCTTTTGTTTTTTTTACCTCTCAGATGCCCTTCAACCAAACACAGCAACGAGCTGACAAATTACCTCCCACAGTCTCCAGAATATATAAAATTTCACCTGTTATAGAGTTTGAAACTACAGGTCTACTATAGGTGATCCATTATTCGCAAGTTTTGGATGTCCACCTACAAGGCCAGTACTGACAGGACATTTTCCATTTTTCAGATAATAATTATGCACTGTGTATCTGTGGAAAATGAACTAAAATATCAGCTGAAGTGGAAATTATCTCATGTCAGGAACTGAGGACTGCACCATCTCCCTGTACTGTTGGGCATTTGTGCCCCTGAGTAGATTGAGTGCCTATAATACGACTTCCAGCGGACATTTTTCTGAGAATATGTTCATACAGTCATCATGGAGCATGTTGTGCCTGCAGCAGATGATTGTGTAATGAAATCAGTGCAGAGATATCATCATATCAGTCGTCAATTTTGGCCCACAGTGTTTACTTTTACCTCATAATTGGAAGTTTGGCCCCTTTTACTGTGAGCATGTGACATTAGGCAGGAAAGATTCCCGTCTGAAGTCAATTCTCTCGACTCCTTATTTAAGCGCCATTGATCTGAGATAATTTGTGTTTGCGCATTACCCACCTGAGTGTGTTTTGCAGCTCCTGCAGGCAGGACATGCTGTGAGTGCTGCGAGGCCAGCTCTCTCTGTGTGAAGGTTTCTGAGGTGGAAAAGGACTCAGCTTTCGTTCCTCCACCTGATGCTGCAGCTCCTCCACCTGCATCTGCAGCAGCTCCACTGTTTCTGTTAGCCTGCACAGAAAAAAATAAAAATAAATGAGAACAAAGTTATTCAAATAAAAAATTAAAAAGCTAGTTTTTTAATAAGAAACTGGAGATAAAGGTCTCACCCTTGGATCTTCTGCTGGGCCGCCCGGTTGTCCAGAACAAGTTTGTGGTTGCTCTGCTCCAGCTCTCGGGCCGACAGGTCGAGCTGCTCGTACACTTTTGCGTGCTGGTCGTTAACCTGCCTGAGGAGGTCCACCTGCTTTGTCAAGTACTGGAGACGAGAGAGAGAAAGGTGATAAGGGCTTAAAAGGAGGGAGACATCTATTAACAGTTACGCTATCATCATAAGATTCAAAGATTAACACAGTGGCTGAGAAAAAAAACAAAACACGGGGAGTACTTCTAGTAAGGTGCTTTTGAAAAGTTCCAAGTAATGTATGAAGGCCTGGATCTACCTAAAAAAAATAAATAAATGGAAATCATGCCCTAAAGCTTCTTATTCTAATCCACTCAAGGGCTAAATGACACATTTTTGACTGAAAAAAAGAAATAAGTGGAGAAATCACTAACTAGTAGGTCAAACGAGCAGCTATTTTTAACAATTAAATCATTACAAAAATCGCTTATAACTCATGTTTTTATGTTTGCCGTCTCCTACAGTAGCTTTGCATGATTCACTGTTTAGAAAAGAACTTCAAGGGTTAGTCCTAAGCTGAGTGGTTTCTGTCAGATTTCAGGCCTGCTCCCCTCACTGTAAACCCACTTTCATCTGATTGGCTGCCCCTCACAAACAAAAGGTTTGAACAGCTTGTAGGTGGGGCTTCTGCACCTTTAAGGAATCGTCTCTCACTGACCTCAAACAGAGCCGAGTAGATATATTAAAAAAAATAAAAATAAAAAAATCTTAACCAAGCATTTCGAGCACATACTCAATATTTAAACCCTGGTCATGTTTGATGTGAGCACCAACAGTAAGACACTATAAACAAACACCTAATACTACCATTATTATCTACATGCTTCTGTTTGAGCATTTTTCTGGCAGGTTAACAGTCCAACAATTTTATTTCCCAGTAACACCTAAACGCTAAAATTGAGGACGGTTTATCTAACTGGGCGCTACAGCCAGGAAACTTTCGTCATGTAATCAGTTGGCTGAAAATCAAAAGAAAAAAAAAAGCCCCACTGATAAGTAACTTCACTCTGCCCGGACACGCTAACATAAGCAGTCCAAAGCCAACGAGGCAAGTTGTACATTTAAAATGTGGTTTTCGTGGTGTTTCTGTTTTATTAGTCGCCTTTCAATCCAGCGAAGACTGAGCGTAAATCAGTGAATCAGTCCCAGCACAGGTCAACAGTGATGTCACGTGTGTCTGCTGCAGGTCTTAAGAGATTAATTGTGTATGTCAGCAGTTTAATGCAGGGATGGATTTAGAGCCAGACCCCCGCCCCACAGACTGAGCTTGTTTACTTAAATTTAGCATGACGTCAGAAGTCTCCTAGAAAAAGTTTTAACTCAGGGCAACTTTATTGACTCGGAGCTTCTACTGTCTTGGACCAGAGTTCAGCGAGCCTTCAGGGAGTTTAAAGGTCAAGGGGGACATGTCTGTCCATCCCCAGAAGAAGAAATGGCTGTGTACAGCAACATGTTTTCACGTTTAGTAACACCCTGAAAGCATTAAAGAGGAAATCAGTGCTGCGTGAGAGAAGCAGGTTCATCTCTTGATGTTTTCAGCACAGCCTGGTCTAATGAGAGCTCTGTTTAGGGCTATACTTTGTGAGAGAAGGGAGGTCTTTACCTCGATCTCCTGCAGTTGTTCCTGGTTGGTGGAGTACATCTGCTTGAGCCCCTGCTCCAGCTCCCTGTTCCTCTCCAGAAGGGTCTTCCCCAGCTCGGCTGCCAGCTGCAGGTCTGCAGGAGACACGGAGAGAGGTGAAACCGCAAGTCCTTCAGTGTTCATGGCTCAGTATCAGTAATGGTGAAGGAGACCTGACGAGCAGCTTTCAGAGGTGCTGCTGGTGTTGGCAGCAATCCAGTAACCCAAAGTGTCTCTTCAGAAACTCAATTAAGGGAAGAATAAAGGCATTTACACGTGACGCTCTTTTTCACTCTAACTGGACACAAACACGATGAAATGGGAAGGTGATTTTTACACACATGAAGCCAGAAAGGATGAATAAAGTCAAAGGCACATTCAGGCAGAGCGTTTCTGGGTTTTTTTTTTTTTTCCACTTTGCCGCATATGTGAGTGTCCTGCTGACTCCTGGATTTTCCCGGACCCTTCCAGGACTCGCGAAATTCCTTCTAAATCATACTGTAGACTAAATAAACCCACCTCGACTTAAAACCCACAGAAATCCATGCAAATATTGCCCGTGAATATTTTAAAAATGACTTATAATGCCATAAATATACGAAACACCACGCATTGTCAGCTGTAAAAGCCCTGTATTCTCTGCCTGCAGGGTAAATAAATGAATCTTTGTCTTTAAGCACTGAGACACAAAGACTGACAGGAAACTGTACCATGTTCAAGGTCTTGCTTGTCGTACCACGGTTCCTCCTCCTTTATCTCAAATTCCTCCTCCACAATCATGTCTGTCAGCATCCTCGGGATTTTATTTTAATTTATTGAATCAGTCAAACTCGTTAAGGATTTATCTCCATTTAAAGCATGAAATACTATTTTTTTTTTTTTAAGACTTTGATATACGAAGATAACCGGTTCAGTCCGTGTCCTCTCCGCCCCACAGCCGGCACCGGTGCGCGCTCATCACCGGACAGTCTCACTTCCAGCTCAGCGCTCATGAAATCATCTGGGCTCAGGACCGCTTTCCGGTTTGGCTTTTCAGAATAAGTGTTGCACCAAGACACAAGAAAAAGATAACGTATAAGAATTTTAAAATATAAATATGTTAAATAAATAAATAAAGAAACAGATAAACAGCAAGAGAACAAAAGATAAAAAGTAAAAACCGAAGTACATTAATTAAAAAGCTGGGCACATGATCAGCAGGTATGACCTTTAGCAGAAATATATTAATTTGGGGTGGAATCTGTGAAAAACAGATGAAGAAGCAACAGGAACGTGCGCGGCCTGGGTGTTAACTGGTTTGAGAAAAAAACTGATGCCACTATATAATAATTCAGTGTGTTTTAAACGTCAGTGGCGTAGTAATGTCTGGTTAACAAAGGTAAAACAAAATTGTGCTTTTATTGTGAAGATTAGCACCCGTAGTTTCCGGCATCAGGTCGCCACACCTGCTCTTCCGAGTTTGGTCCGCCAAAGATTAACAGCTACCACAGGGGGGCGCTGCAGAAACATGACGGCACCAAGGTAGAACCGCAGAAATAGAAATCCACGGTAGGCTAACGACCTGCTGGTCATCTGCATCTGCTCGTAAGCTGTTTTGACCAACGGCTACACATTTCCATAGCAACCAGCGCCTACAGTCCCATAGTGGTTTAACTGAAGTAGTTTTAAAAATTCTCATTGTAAGCTAACGGTCCATGTTATTATATATTTATTTATTTTACTGTTCATTATTTATTTTAGTGGAAAAGGATTTGTTTGTTTGTTTTTTGCCACAAAAATATTTCCTTACAAACAAATCAGAATCAGAAAGGGCTTAATTGCCAAATGTTGAGCCGATTTACAACATTAGGAAACTGCTGCGGTACTTTGTGCGAGACATACGATAAGGCAAACATTTAAATGAAAAAAAAAAAACCTTTCCAAGATGGCGCCGCGAACGGATGTCCTGTGCCCTGGTACTTCAGTGCATTATTTCTGAAACAAAGTGAATAAAGTCTCATTTAAATGAATTCATAGATTTTATTCAGTAAACAATAACTACAAAAATATAAGGGTGACATGGCCTTCCCAGAGTTTTATTATTACCATTTATTTTGGTGTAAATTTTTTATAGATGTTATCAATATACATTAAACAGCTTGTCAACATGTGTACTTTAATTAATTTTAAATATCTTATTTCATTATAGTGACTCTGAATGATTTACTTCATCAATTTGAATTTAATAAAAATATCACATAAAAATAAGCCATTACAAGTGAAAGTCCTGCAATTAAAAATGTATTTTTGTTAGTCATTGGTATATTCTTTTTAAATCCCAATAATGATTTTTGAAATATGCAGTATTTTAACATTTAAGCTCTACCAAGTGTGGGAGTGTTTATCCTCACCATTTCTTTATATTCAATAAGCTGATTGCATGTGTTATACAAAATCCTGATTTACAACCGTCAACAAACAAACAAAAAAAAACCTTTCCTGTAAACTGCAGAAAACAAAATAAATTAGTCTTAGACCTAGCTATAATAAAACATACATCCATTGTGAGTAAATCTATGTTTTTAAACTGTTCATTTCAAATAGAAGCATCTGACTTTTCTACTCTACATCTCAGGGAGTGTCCTGTTTCTTACCATCAGATGGTGGCAGTGTAGTTTCATAATTCATAACTTCCCTTGCTTGACAAGCATGACATATACCAGACATGAAAGTCCTTGTTTAAACCAGACAAAGACGATGCATACATACTGATTTGTAATAAATTGTTTATTGAAAACATCAAACAAACTCACCAAGCTCTAATAAATGAACACACCACAGAGAGCTGATCCACAGCGCACACAAAATAAAGCATTTGATCAGCGTTGCAGTCAGAAATCAGTTTTGTTATGGGATGCAGAGGATGAAACATTCTCCATGATTTCTTCTGGGAACAATCCTGCCAGCTGGTTATAAATAATAGTTTGATGCGAGATGATGATGATGAGGACAGCTTCAGCTGCTTCACCTTGTATATCCTCTTATCCAAACAGGTTTTCCCTTTATTTAGTAAAAGAATATGAATCTTTCATCTGTTTAATCAGTTTCTACTATTGTGCCTAAAACAGATGAAACAAACACTATACATTGAATGACTTTTACACCTCAGATGGATTTCTTTATGGCTTCGCAGCAATATTATGCACATTGCATATGTTGTAACAAGCCAATAACAGCAGACAGTTGCACAATATCTTATAATGTAGGTAAACAAATTCAGAAGTACACCATAAGCCCAAAAGTATAAGCTCAGCCAAATAAAATATGTAGACACTTATTATGTAATCATGAAAATAGCTCCAAACCAAAGTACATAGCAGCAGGTACAGATATGATAGACCTTTTATGTTTTTAGTGTCTAGTTTACATTAAATAAGATCCAATTTGCATGACAGAAACAGCTAATAGTAATCCAGAGATTTGCTCCTCAGCTTCCTCTATACAAAGCTCTGTGAACTTAGATTTAACCAAAACAAACATGGGTTCTGTATTTCTGTGTCAGTGAGGAGACTCTTGGTCACTGTACAAGCAACAATATATTGATTATATCATTTATACATAACACACTCACAGGTCACTTTGTCAGGTACGATTTTATGTTAACCTAAATATCTAATCAGCCAATCACACTGATGCAACTGAATGCATTTAGGCATGTAGACATGGAGTATGTGAGAAACTGCTGACCTGCTGGGATTTCCCCACACAACCATCTCTAGGGTTTACAGAAAGCAGTCTAAAGAAGAGAAAATATCCAGTGAGCAGCAGTTCCCTGGGCAAAAATGCCTTGTTAATGTCAAAGGTCAGAGGAGAATGGCTAAGCTGCTAATTTGAGCTAATAGGAAAGCAAAAGTAAATCAAATAACCACTCGTTACAAGCGAAGTACAACAAGTCAAACCTTAAAGCAGGTGGGCTACTACAGCAGCACATGACCATACTGGGTGCCACTCAGCTAAGAACAGGAAACTGAGGCTACAGGATCATCAAAATTAGACAACAGAAGATTGGAAAAATGTTGGTCTGATGCGTCTCAGTTTCTCCTGCAACATTTGGAACATTTGCTAGTGTCAGAATTTGGTGTAAACAACATGAACACAAGGATCCGTCAAGTCAAGTCAAGTGGCTTTATTGTCATTTCAACCATGTGCAGTGGTACAGTGAAGCAAGACAATGCTCCTCCAAGACCATGGTGCTACATATAACATATAACAGACAATCAACACAGAACTACATAAAGTGCAAGTGTGCAAAAATTGCAAAAAACCAAAACAAAGACAGTGCAACACCAGACAGAACAGAACGATACAGACACAATAGTGCAATAGAAAAGTGCAACAATGACAGTGTGTTGTGCAAAAGATGGAGCATTGTGCAAAAGTAACAAAAGTAACTGTGCTTGTGTAAACTGTGTAAATTGTTCAGCCTTTTGCTTGTTTATAATTGTGTGGGGGATATTTTCTTTGCACACTTTGGGCCTCTTAATAACCCTTTAACACCACGGGCTATCTGGGTATTGTTTCTGCCCATGTCCATCCCTTTATGACACACTCACAGTGTACCCATCTTCTGATGGCTGCTTTTAGCAGGATATCAAATATCACAAAGCTCAGATGATCTCAGAATTGTTTCTTGAACATGGCAATAAGTCCACTGTACTCAGATGGTCGCCACAGTCCCCAGTTCTCAATCCAATAGAGCACCTTTGGGATGTGGTGCAACAGGAGATTTAGTCACTTGCAGCATCTGCTTCTTCTGTTCAGGTAAAGATTGTGAGTTAGGCATTAGATGGTGAAGGTAATTAGCACACGGATCTAAGTTTAACGTGTAAAATTCCCGGAGTAACTGAGAGAAATTCCAATAAAACTCTCATGTTGACAGTGCAGTTCATTCATCAGCCATCTGTACAATACTATCCATGAGTAAACATTCTAATTACTACGTGTCACTTTAGCCAGGCAGCTGAGTCAGAGGAAGTTTTTTCCAAGATTGTGTGAGCAGTCGTGAGGCCGCTGATTGTGCTAGCCGTCAAAGCAGAAGTCACACTGTCACATCTCAGTGCCTCCTCAACCCCAGGCAAGATTATTCATGCAGGTTGAGGATTAGTTGCAGTAACATCATAAGCTTTTTCCTTTAAGGCCTCTTAGCTCCAGCGCTTTCATCTTCAACGTGCTCTCCCTTTTTTGCGCTCCACCCTCAGCATGTTCCCTCTCTCCCCATCCAGCCTCCACCATCCTCCTGATTTCTGTGTCTCTGTTCTGTGGCTGTCAGTGAGATGAGAGCAACGGCAGAGCAGGAAGCAGTGGCTCTCCGCGGGGCTTCGGATGCTCGGAGTGATACAAAAGCTGTGATCTCCTTTCTGCAGAATCAACACGGCTTGTGTTTCTCCTATCTGCACTTACACCCATGCTTTTTTTTCTTGCTTTTTTTTTAACTTTTATGTGATGCCGTACTGCCTTTTAGATTTTATGGGGTGTGAAATATCAGAACAGCATAATGGG
>VVHJ01002619.1:0-12297 GCA_015107715.1 Tylochromis polylepis | reverse complement strand
TTTTTAACCCTAGTTTCTTCTGAGAAAATGTAACCACAGTTAATGACTTATTTAGTTAGAGGTATATATTATTGATTGCATGCCACTAAAGGATCCGCTTAAGTAAACTCTTCACCCTGTTGTAAAGGAGATTTTCACTTTTTAAGTGTGTTTTTAAAAAAAACTACGACCACCTGAAAGCCAAAATTAATGCTGATATATTCACCAGAGGATGAATGATTCAGAGATATATTGACTTTTCATCTTTCTGTGCGTTACTGTGAAGTTAAATTTAGGTGTTTCTTGTTTTCAGAAGATGAATCCTAACCAGCTTGTTAGGCGAATTTCTATGAAATAGGTTTCAGACTTGTCAGGTTCCCCCTCAGGATGAATTATAAGCATAGGGTGATCTGTGCAACACTTTTGTCCAGGCATAAATTGGTTAAATATCGGATGGATTCCCATCAAACATAGTTCAGAAAGCCACGATCCCCCCCCCTATAATTCTGTATAGTTTCAGGATCACGTGGGCAGTAATCTGGTTCTGCTAGTGTGAGCCTGGTTGTGCTGAAGATTTCTTCCTGTTAAAAGTGAGGGAACAAATAAATATTAATTTTCTTTCTCTCATTCTAATATTATAGATTATATATCTTTTAGCGATTTGATTCCAGATGGACATTTCTTATTTTATTGCTCTTACAGTAAACGATTGTTTTTATTGGCTCTGTTTATCAACACTGAAAACCAAAGTGCTCTCAGAAACATGAAAAAAAACGTATCAGTGTATCAAAAATGATTCAGTAGAATAAAAAATAGCTTTCACAAAGGACAAAGGTGTAAAAATGGAAGCTGTATACAATAACATGACAATGTGAGCATTTGTTTTGCTTTTGTTTGGCATTTGCCAATTTTTATTAGATACTTTTATTCTGAAGGTAAAACGATTAACTTCCGGTCTTTCTTTTACCTACCAGCGCAACTTTATCCAGCAGCGTGCAGATGAATTAATTTGAGGAGCAGGTACTAGTCTGACACAAAGCCAATGTGGCTTAGTCATTACACTCACATAAACGACACCGTGAACCCGTCAGCAGGGGCTGGGCTTAAAACATAAAATCCACTGATCAAATACAAGGCTGCCTAGAGGTCGAAGGTCATCTCCCTCCTCTTGCCATTGTCTACTCTGTGACACTGGTGTCAGCCCAAAAGAAGACCATCGTGATCTGAGCTCTGTACCCCCTGGTTTGTTTGTGCCTGCATCATCCTGCCACCTGCTGGTCGACCTGCAGTCGGTCACAAGCTTCCATCAATCTTTCCAGCAAACTTAGACTCAGCGGTCAGCAATAACCACACGGTCCAATGTTAGACTGCAGGAGGGGGGGGGGCTCATTATGTCTTCTGTCTCTCCAGCCTCATCTCCACCTGTCTGTCTCACAGTCTCCACCCGCTGTTACATGCAGGCTGCAGAGAGAGAGAGAAAATGTTCTCTCCTTATGAAACATCTTAAATATGAATATGACAGCTTGATAAATATTCTGTCCTTACTTTAATCACAGAAGGGCCGTGTTTGTGAGGCCTTCTGACAGAACTGCTTCCTTCCATTTTTTTCCACTGCTTAAGAAACTGTATTTAAAGTCTTCTGTTCTCAGAGCAGCTTTTCTACAACGGAGCTGTCCAAACAGCAGTGGTGCTTTGTGCATAACTTTTCTTTTTTTTTAGCCTTAACTTTAAAACATCACAGTTCTGAGAGTTTTCTTAGATTTGCTTTTCACTATAGAAGCTACTTTTTGCACCAGAAACACTGATTTAAAACAAACAAACTGGCTGCTGTGGACCTGGGAGGCAGAGTCAGCACACATAAGCTCTTTGCCATGTTCTCCAAACCATTCCTGAACAATGTTTGCAGTGTGGGAAAAAAAAAACTTTATTGCACAATGATGGGAGTTACTGCATTACAATAATCGCCACACAGAAGCCAGGTTTCTGAGCCCAACATTCCCCACAGCATCACACTGCCTCCACCTCCTCATGTTCCTCCCCATTAGCTGATGTGCAGTCAACTCTATGACGTAAAAGACTGCGTGATTCATCATAACAGACAAAATTCCTCCTAATAAATGTGGCTGAAAAATGAAGACTCATAGGTTTCATTTAAAGAGAATTGGAGGAAAGTTTTAGGAATTGTAGCCTCATCTTTCTGAAAGGACCAGAGGTAACTTGACAGTTCGCTAAAAGGTTGTGCCATGGACAAATAAGAGCTGTTTCCTTCATTGTTTCTTCATTATCCAAGTCTACAATAACGACCTCACTGGAACAAATACAGAGGGTTCATCACAAGGTGCACTTCATTTACCTCAAGAAGAGCAGGACAGGTTAGACTTCACAAAGTCCAGCTCTGCTGTTACAGTGTGATCTGTAACTGGAACTAAACTTTTATCAATAGCTTTTGGGGCTTTTCATAGAACTCCACTTCTTTTCACTCCTGTTCTGTGTGTGTTTCCCTGAACAGGACAAACTTTATTTGCCAAATTTAGGAGGCAGGGTACACCCTGGACAGGTCACCAGTCTGCTGCACTCAGACATTCATGCCCACATTGTTAAACTAATATTTTTTCTTTCAGATTATTAATCGAGATTAACTGTAAACTAAAACGATGCCATTGTGACAGTCCTGCCACCCGATAGGCCTCCTTTTATCTCTTTAATATATTCATTCATTTAGCAGCTGTTTATCTACAGTACCGTGCAAAAGTCTTGAACCACCTCCTTTTGTTTCAAAGGAGCCAGACTTGTAATGTTTTTGATGGTGGTCTTTAGCAACGGTTTTCCTTTCTGAAGGTCCAAGCTTTCTTTGTACTATTTTCCGTTATGCTCGTATAATGTAGAGAAAAGAGGAGTGGCTCAAGACTTTCGCACAGTACTCTATATATCGTTTGGCGTTGTTATTGGTCACTCACTGGCCTTCATAAAGTGTTGACGTGATAAAAACATCCGGCCGAAAGTTTTTGACTTCAAAATAAAAGGAAGAGGGTCTCGTTATTGGACTTTTCATGAAAAAACAAACAAACAAAAAACCTCAAAATGGTTATTTTGAACACTGCGTTTATCTTTTAGTCTTGCCTGGTAAATCAAACTTATTATTATAATTATTATTATCATTATTATTTGATGCAGGTCCAAAAGTTTCCAAAGATTTCAAGATCTCTTCAGCTTCTCAGAGACCTCTGGTTTTTGAATACACAAAATAAGTAAATATTTTCCTTCCAACAAAAAATAGCAAATATTTATAAATATATATTTTCTATTCATCTGTAAGCTCATAGCGTGTAAATGTAAACCACCAATGAATAAACATGCAAGAGTTTATTCTGAAAACCCAAACCGGAAGTTCAGTTGATGTTTAGCCTGCGGCTAAGCTAGCTGGCTCTGGCTGCTTGCGCCAGCTGTTGTTGTGGTCTAATAAAGCATGTGGCACTGGTAATAAGTCTGTGTAAGAAGACGGTGGGCGAAGAGCGGAGTTTGAAGCATTTTTGTTGTTTCCTGGACAAAATGCGGCAGTTTGTTCTTCGGCTGTCCTGCGGGACCCACAGATGCTGCTGACGGGATAACAGAGGAGCCAGCCGCCTTCCGACCCGCCTCAGGTCCGCGTGTAAGCGCTGCTGTCTGTGGCTCTGAGGCAGTGACACGGCTTCTCGTCTGGGCTTCTCAGCTGTATGTATCTCGTCTCGCTAAAGGCCTGAGAGTCGCAGCTCTAGCTTGTCTCCTCTTCCTGTGTTTAGGAAGGGCCGTGAAACCTCAACTGAGTGTGGTTCATAATATCTGTGATCTAAAGCATCAGAGCTCCTATTTTAAATGAGACTCAGACTCCAGCATCCTCGTTCGACACTCACATCAACACCAAATACTTGTTGATCTCATGAACTGTTACAGGTCCTGTACCAACATGGTTATTGAACGTGTTCCAGATACATAGTAAAACTAAAAGCAGCCACCCCGCACGCTTATGAATGTCATTTTTGATTACTGGGCAATAAATCAAACATCAGAGTCAAGGGTCATGTCAAAGGTCATATTTTGCCCAGCCAGGAAACGATGCACTAAGTAACTTCACCAAGCTGAAGGGAATATCCTCAGATGTCTTGTGTTGTTTGACTTATAACTCCAAAGAGAACATTTCTCCCCATTTTTCTTGAAGATAACTGAATCGGTTAAATAATGTGATGCATTATTTGAGTAACGTATTCATTAGTTAATAGTTGCGAGAATTACATTAAAACCTGTGTGTGCTTTAGATGATGCCTTCCTGGGGGGATATAATGGACAAATCGAGCCGAGTGTGTCGACCCCAGCGGATTACCGAATCGTCTAAGGTCAGTGTGTGGTTTAGATTTGGCTGAAATCCAAAGAGATTCAATTTAATTTCATATCCTACAAAAACAGCATAAAAATCACAAATATTTAGCAGTCTGGCCCTTTGGTCTATAAAGTAGCTTCAGGTTAATTCACTAATTGTTGTAGACAACTGCCAGTCCAAAGTGCAGGGGATCTGGGGACTGCTTTCATCCCCAAGTACCGCCTCTGGTAAGTTGAGAAGTCGGCTCATTTCTAGCCTGAGAGACAAAATCAGCCAATGAAAACCTCGGCAGATCTCTCTCTACTCCTTATACAGTATAAACACTGCGAGTGCCAAGAAACTTCCAGCTGAAGTTTAGCAGCAGTTGAATATGGCTTTGGCTATATCTAGAGTGTGAATCGGGAAGAATGTGCAAAAGCAAGCAGGCAAAAAGAAGAAAAAAATTCTGGGGTTTAAAGGAGGCAACCTGGTTCATTTCAACAAGGTTTCTGAGAAGGCTCCTGGGAGTGGGCGTTGATTTTGCTGTTTTTTGTCGGCGACACAGAGGTTTGGAATAAAGAGGTCAGGGTGATGTTGTGCTGTGTTTGCAGGTTTTCCGCTGGGTGGATCAGGCCGCCGAGCTGCTGCAGGGCCTCAACGAGCAGCGGCAGCACGGCCAGTTCTGCGACGTGGTACTCGTGGCCGAAGACGAGCGCATCCCCGCTCACAGAGCCCTACTGGCGGTCTCCAGCCCATACTTCAATGCTATGTTTACTTTGGGCATGAAGGAGGAACACCAGCAGGAGGTATGCAGGCGACAATGTGAAAAGAAGCTTTCAGATGTTTCATCGATGCTTCAGGAAATTAGCTTATGTATGTATGTAAAATAATATATTAAAAATTCAGATTAAAAGCAATGTGGATAATTTGTGGGAGCCTTTGTTTCTGTCTTGGTTGTAATGAAGTTGTAAATGGAGTAGAGTACACATAAAATAGAAATGACACTCTTGTGTTCTTCCTGCCTGCAGGTGGAGCTGGTCGGGATGTCCTTCATTGGTCTGAAGGCTGTGGTGGACTTCCTGTACAGCGGCGAGCTGCCACTGGACGGAGGAAACATTGACTATGTGCTGGAAGCTGCTCACCTCCTGCAGGTAAGAAACCACCGAGCTGTTGGGTTTAACGATGCAGGCCAAGCGGCAGCTTCTGGGGCTGAAAAAGGAAAGGGCCAAAAAGTGCAGTTCCTCTGATGGCCACTTGGGGATGATTCCAAAAGTGAGTCAATCCCAATAGAAAAACATAGTTTACAGCCTGGTACAAAAAATGGTTTTCATCTCAACAAATAGTTTTCTTTTCATGAAAAATATATAGTAAGTGATTTTTTTTTTTTTTTATCTGTTTGACTGACAGGTGTGCAGCCAATAGCTGTCTGCAAGGCTTCACTTGCTCCTTTTGGAGCATTTTAACTAAATTATCAGGAAAATAATATGTCTAAAAATTTATGTCTTTGTAATGCGAGAGGTTTAATCACCTTTTAACTGTTAAAAATCAAATTGATTGGTGGTGATAATTAATGTTACCTGTAAAAACCCGTGCACTGTTCAGGTGTGGCGAGTGGTGGATTTCTGCTGCCAGTTCCTGGAGACGGAGGTGAGCGAGGACAACTACCTGTACCTGCAGGAGCTGGCGCTGCTCTACAGCCTGGAGCGACTCAGCGCCTTCATCGACCGCTTCATCTGCACACATTTCGCCACGCTCTCTTTCACTCCGGACTTCCTGCGCGACGTTCCTTTACACAAACTCAACTCCTACCTCTCCAGTGGCCAGGTGAGACAAGCTGTTCTCACCACAGCTCAGCAGATGAGCTGAAATCAAAAGCACGGTTAGCATTCTGAGAGCCCCTTTCTTCATCGCCAGGTTCAGCACGACAGCGAGCAGGCACTTCTCCAGGCCTCCCTGCAGTGGCTCAGCCAGACACCCGAGCGGACCTCCCACGCCAGGCAGCTCCTCTCCCACATCCGATTCCCTCTGATCCCGGTGGCGGACCTCGTGAGCAGGGTACTTCCGGACATGCGAGCTCTGCTGTCCCAGGAGGCCGGTTGTGAGGCCCTGGTGGAGGAGGCGCTGGCATACCACGCCAGGCCCAGCACTCAACCACTCCTGCAAACTGGACGCACCACAGTGAGGGGGGGAGTGGAGAAGCTGCTGCTCATTGGAGGAGAGGTACAGAAGCTGATTTCATGATTTCCTGTGAACATCATTTTAAACCTTCTTTAGACCTGATGTCTTAATACCTGACACTTACTCTGATATGATTTGAGTGTTAGTATTTTAATCTTGAGAAATTAAAATACCCAAAATATAAAGATGTGTCTCCATCCCTGTCTGAAAAGTGAAACCTGGAAGCTTCACAGCTAGACTTCTCTTTGCTTTTTGAGGTTTCCGAGCGTGGGGAGGAGCTGAGCGCCAGCGTTTCCTGTCTGGACGCTGAAACGGGAAGCTGGGAGATGGAGACTGAGCTGCCGGCCCAGCGGAGCCACCACTGCCTGGCGGTCCTGGGAGGCTTCATCTTCACCGCCGGCGGCAGCTCGTCCAGGGACAACGGTGGAGACGCTGCTTGTAACCTTCTGTATAGATATGACCCCCGCCACAACCAGTGGACCAGGGTAGAGTGTCCGAAAAGTCCCCTCCATCCAGCCGCTTTGATAGTCTGAGGTCGTTTAGCAGCCCAGACTCACTAACAGCGTGTTTTTGCAGGGTGCTCCGATGAACCAGCGGCGAGTGGACTTCTACCTGGGGACCGTGGGAGAGTACCTGATCGCTGTGGGAGGGAGGAATGACACCGGAGCTTTGTCCTCAGTGGAGGTCTACTGCCCTGCTGAGGACTGCTGGTCCTACGTGGCAGAACTGCCAAGGTTACTGCTGATTCCTCCTCTTTTATTGAGGAATATCTCTGATAGCTGAGCTGTGGGGACTGTTGGCATGTGTTTACACTCCACACATGTTAAAAACTGTTTGTGTTTCGCAGGTTTACTTACGGTCACGCTGGTACAGTCCACCGTGGCGTCGTCTACATCTCAGGCGGTCACAACTATCAGATTGGCCCGTACCGCCGGGATGTCCTGAGCTACAATCCGTTGCGGGATGGCGATGTGTGGGTGGAACGCCAACCCATGTCTCTGGCCCGGGGCTGGCACTGCATGGCCTCCCTCGACAACCTAATCTATGCCATCGGAGGCAGCGACGACCACGAGGACACCTCAGAACGCTTCGACATCCTGCAGGTGGAGTCCTACGACCCACGCAGCGACCAGTGGACCCAGATTGCGCCGCTGCTGCTGCCCAACAGCGAAGCGGGGCTCGCTGTGTGGGCAGGCAGGATCTATGTTCTCGGGGGCTTCAGCTGGGAGAGCATGGCGTTCTCCAGAGCCACACAGGTATACGACCCTGACAAGGGGGCGTGGTCCAGAGGGCCCGACCTGCCCAAATGCGTAGCTGGGGCTTCAGCATGTGTGTGCACCGTGAAGCCTCCGCCACTGTCAGCCTCACCACAGAAGAAGATGGAACTAGGGGTGAAGGGAAGTTTAGAGCCTTCGTAAGAGCAGGGATGGACTTCACATGCACTTGAATAGGAGATCAAGACTTTGTGAAGTCTCCTACATGACTCTCATGCTCATCCAGAGGAAAAAGTCAGAGCGATAAGGACAACCACCAAAATCTTTCCTGGAGCACACTGGATAGATAAATGTTGACAAAAAACTGCGTCATGTGATTGACAGTCTGTCCTGAATTTAGATATTTTTGTCTTCAGCACTGGAGAGTTTGTCTGGCTTTGTAAAGTCATGAATCGAGAGCTTGCAGCAGCTCAGAAGCCGGATGGAGGAGCCACTATTCTGTACCACGACCAACACGGTGACCAGTGGACTTAGGTCACGCTGCCCAATAGCAATCCACGACTCTCTAGTCTGTTCACAGTGCAGGCAGGCCACAAAGTCAAGCTCAGCCACAATCCCAGCAGATCAGCTACTCTCAGTCCAACACGTGCTTATAGCTTAGCACACGGTTTTATTCACATGTAACTAGATATCTCTTATTGGGTATGCAAGCTGATTTACAACCCTCCTCCTTTTCTTGCTGCATCTGACTTGATCAGTGTTGTATCTGTCGCCGCTGACTGTCTCATAACTGGATAGCTGTTTGGTGCTCTGTAGTTTCACTTAAATGTAGACTTTACATAATGTGAGTGCAGTGCGTGGAACAAGAAGTCGGTCGTCTGTTAATGAGCCTGATTTGTTGACCTTTAAGCTGTCGACTACTAAAACAGATAAAACTGGTTATGCACTGTTAAGGTTCCCTAGAAGTCGAGTATTTGGGAAGAATCACAGATTTCATATACCTCTAACAGCAAATACAGGAAACAAAACAACGAGATGCAGACGGCTCATGTAAAAGAGATTTGTTTTGTCTTTGTTCTTGCTTTTAGGATTAAAAGTGAATGTTTTATAAAAGATGTAATCACCGCCTTTGAAGCAAAAGCTACATTCATTAAACAGATTCTTTGTTCTTTTATAATTATATAACCTTAACACACATTCAGACTGTATATCATGACATTACAGCGTGCTCAGTACTGCATTTTTTAAAAATAAAATCATTTCAGAAGTATTCGTTTGTCTGTGCATTTGTACATTTTGCCTTTAATTAAAAAAAAAAAAAGAAACATTAAAAAAGCAAAGCAAACTTATCATTATATCGTTATAAACATTTCACCATTATTAGTAAACATTAGTAAACAGGTCACTGATGGAGGCTTCAGCGTCGGTCATAGTGGCGTCTTCTCTCAGGCGAAGGGGTAGTACGGGTGAGACTTGATTCTGAGTGACGAAAGAACAATAATTGGTTTGATGCTGGAGAATGCAGCTACAGCGGGAAGGTGATTGACTTACTCTTCAATTGCACAGGCCTTCCACCCTCGGTTCAGTCCCTTCAGAGCACTCATGTCTTCTTCAGTCAGACTGAAGTCAAAGATCTGCAGTGAGACCGACAACAAGCCTTTAAATATACTTATACTATACTCATGAACTAAAACTATACAATGTGCTGAGGCGCTGTCAACTGAAATTGAACTGGTGCCTTTTGTGTAACAACAATTTCTACCACATGATGGTGCAGCGAGTCAACCAGAGGAGCTGCCCCCTGCTGGTCGTTAAAAAGAATGCAGGTTCAATACACCCTCTGAGAAAATTATGGTAAGCGTCTTTGTCTCACCAGAGCTACAGTGGTTTCTTACCTTTGTGTTTTCAAGGATGTGATGAGGCTTTTCACTCTTGGGGATCACCGCAACACCCTGCTGCACGTGGTACCTCAGCAGGACCTGAGAAAAGTTCACTGTTACTAACCAAGGAACACACACACACACACACACACACTTTCTCACACGGACCTGTGCAGGGCTGCGTTTGTGCTTCCTGGCGATATCTGCAATGACTGGATCCTCCAGCAGCTTATATGGATCTGTGTCTTCTCTTAACCTGTGACAGGGAAGTTAGGTACAGTGAAGGATTTATGAAGACAGGTTAAGAGACGACCAAGGCCTCTGTTGGATGTAGCTGTTAGCTACTAATAGCTGCATTCATCCAAAAGATGCAGACCACAAAGAGAAATAAAGTTAGCACTACCAAATGGAAAGAGACAAACTAGTATGGGGACGCAAAAGCACCACTGAGATCAAATATATCTGCAACCTAAAAGGACTGTGCCACGATGAATAGTGCATGCGTTTATGTTTGTGCCAAGAAAACCATCATAAATATCCAGGATATATCAGGATATATTTACATCTGTTTTTCCCACCCCAATGTCAAATTCCATAAAATAGTTTGCACTTCATCAAAGTGAGATGCAGAGTCTGCACAGCAAGTTTGTTTTTAATAGATAAATGCATTGCTAAATTATGACCTTTACTTCCCAATGAGTCAGTTCACTGGCTCAACTTTTTTAAATATTTGAAAAACATAAGCTTTTTTTATCGTCTCAGCCTTGGAGATATGGTGAGGAGCTCAGTGATTAAATATAATAAAGGTTTAAAACATTTAGAAAACAAAAAGTTCTCCTTGTCTGTTTTTCTGATTTGGTTGTAGGTGTGCCACATGAGGCAAGACCTCTTACAGTTCTGAGGGTCTCCCAGGTGAACCGAAGGGGCTGTAGGCTGTCAAGGCAATGTTCTTGGATTTGCAGAACTCTGTCATATCTGTCTGAATCAGGTAAGGATGTAGCTCCACCTGTGGACGACATGTAAACATACAATATTTGAGTCAAGACCCTAACCCTAAAATGCTTCAGGAGCTCACACTTTACACAGAATACATGTGAAAATATTACAGAAAGTAAAATAATAAAACAAGAAAAAGAACATGAAACTGGAAGATTCTGGACAGTCGTAATAATTCAGCTCCTGACTAATTAATTAATGCAGGAAAACAAAGTCCAACTTTGAGCAACTAAACTGAAAAAAGGTGGTTAAATCAACTTTTAACCAGCTTACACATGCTGTTTACTAGTCCTGCTTTTCAAAACTCCACACTGTCTTGCATTTTAACGTTTCACTGTATGATAAGAAGTCTGACAACTTAGTTCAGAAGTGATAGTGACTGATTAAAGCAGAATCGATTGCTAATTTCTGGAGAAACTGCAGTGAGATTGCTGCTACTGCTGGACCTAGCCTGTTATTTGCTGGTTGGAGGTGGATAGGTCAGCTAGAGAAGCTAAATGATGTTAGAAACTGATAGTGTAAAAAGATTTTAAAGGATAAAATAAAAGATTTTTATTGCAAAAATTAGGCATCTTAAAGCATGCTGATGAAATTGTATAACCCACTGATGGCTTTTCAAAATTTCTACAAAACCTGAAACAGTTTTGTCTTCCATTAGTAAACTGGACAGCCCTCATTTTGAAAATCTGACACACACCGAGTCCCTCCTGTTAGTCACTGTCAGGGTGTGGGACTGTTGTCTGAGAGGACAAGGCAGAAATTTAAATGCATCATATCTCATTAGCTTTAAATTGTTTCCATCTGTGACATTAAAAGGCAGTTAAAGTTACCATTGCATTCTATATACAGCTAGCTGAAAAAAATGAAATATTTTAAATACTTTATTAACCCCAAAATCTAGGAAAGTGTGTTACAGCAGTAATGCAAAATACAAAAAATGCAGAGCTCAGCAAATTCAAATCCAAAAACAAGAGCTCAGATTTAAAATAAATGCAGGTATTGTGAAATGAGGAGGCAAACAGCATTAATGAATTTCCTCAGCAGCAGTGTGCCTTCGAACTTCACAATGATCTGAACTTGTTCCTCACACACAAAGGATGACTACATTGGTCTCGATAGGCTGAAAATGAAAGGAAATCCAAATCCACCAATGAGAGTGATCAGTTTCAAATCAGCTATCAGTTAAGCAGCTGTTACACTTACCACTTGGTAACTGGCCCTAACAAACTGACATCAAACTGAAATGGTACTCATAAAATGTCTTATACAACCACAATTGTGATTGTGATTGTGTGTGTGCGTGTGTGTGTTCCTACTCTTCAAAATGTGGTCAAAAGTGCGATAAAAACAACAAAAAAAGTTTTTTCAGTTTTTCTTAAAATCCTCGATTAAATTATTGTGGGAGTACATGGATCAGTTCGATGGGACTCCTCTCTCTCTCAAATGCCCACAGATCAAAATGTGTGCATCTGTTGGCTCTGAGGAAGAGTTGTTTGAAAGAAGACAAATTCTGTGAATAACACGATGGCTGCAAAGTGAAAACTGTGGGCTAGTCTTTTCTGCTTGTGTCATTTTAACTCTGAGCATTCTGTCCATTAAAATGAAGTGTGTGTGTGTGTGTGTGTGTGTGTGTGTGTGTGTGTGTGTGTGTGTGTGTGTGTGTGTGTGTGTGTGTGTGTGTATATGTTTAGATATCTTTGTGAGAACAGAAGATTGG
>VVHJ01002615.1:2679-46188 GCA_015107715.1 Tylochromis polylepis | reverse complement strand
ACCAGGCACAGACAGAAGGTTATCTGAATAGTCCTCTCCCTCCCTCTGCCACCCTCCTTCTCTTGCACTTTGCTTTGCAGCTCTCCTCATACTGGTGTGTTGCGCTTTAGTTCACTGGGGGAAGGCGGGATACGGTCTTCCAGCTTTGTAAAGCTGGTGGAATGGCTAGGCTTTTTAGAGTGCTCCTCAGGACCCGGTGCTCTTTGTCTTGGAGGCAGGGTTAAGCACCGGGCTTTGCCCCTGGAGCGTGGCTGCTGGGGTGGAGGGCCTTTCAGCACAAACAGTTCAGTTGAGGCTTTGTGCTGTTGGGCAAGTAGAGGCTGTGTAGATGATGGAGATGCCAGTGTGTGTGTGGGAGATAATGGGCTGGGTGAAGCTGATGATGAAGGGTCCAGGGGAACCAGGGGAATAAGTGTGGACGTCTGCTGGAACCTGGTGAGGCTGGTGGAGTGGCTGGGCCTTGGCAGGCTGTAGCAAGCCTCAGCCCCTCTGTGGCGAGAAGGCAGGGTGGAGCATCGGGCCTTGGCCTTTGAGCCTGGCTCTCTGGGAGGAGGTGCGATTAATGAGAAACTCTTAGTTTCATCATCTGTTGTTGTAATCCCTTCCTTGGAGATCTTCAGCCTCTGGGATGATCCTCTTTTACATGATGGATGTGACAGAGGTTCAGCATCTTTCTGGCATTCTTGTTTGGAGCCTGAGTGGGCAAGCTCAGTATCTTTAACTGTGCTGGATGAGGGTTCCTCATCTATATAACAAAAAACAAATAAAAAAATCAATCGTACAATACAGACAAGATTTGTTTCACAGACAAGATGAACAAAGAACTTGTGCTCTGTTATTAAGTTGTCTCCTCTTACCTAAAAGGCCCAGCTCACTCATGAAGGCGTCCAGATCTACAGTAAAATTTTCATTCTCAACTTCCTTTGCTTCGTCTTCATTTGTTCTCTGTCCTCCTTTCTCTTTTTCATCACTTTCCTCTTGCTCAAACTCTTCCTTTCCATCTTCTTCCTTTCCATCCTCCTCCTTAACAGCTCCTTCTCCTTCTTTTTCGTTTCCTTCGACCTCTCTGTTTTCCTCTTCACCTTCATCTGCTCGCTCTTCTAGTCCATTTACTCCACCTTCTACCAATGCATTTCCAAGCTCCGGATCACTGTCACTATCTCTGCTCCTTGCATCCAAATTGATTTCAACCCCCACCACTTCCTCTTCCTCCACTTGCACTTGGGACTCCTCTTGATTTTCTGGTGGCGCCTCCACCACAATGTCTATGTTGGGGGGGAAGTAGGGGGCTGAGTGTTTTGTGGAGTGAGTTTTGGCACGTGCTTCTTGGTCTTGATTCAGCAGAAACTCCATCAGCAACATGTTCTCTTTCTTCAGCTGTTCCCGCAGAGATCGTGGTACATCTGGGATCATCCAGGCAACTAACATGCTGAGGAACATGGCAAGGTTCTGATAGAAAAAAAGACAAGAAGAGTTTTATTTTTATTTTTAAAGAGTGTTAACTAGTTTTGAAAGCCAAAAATTATTTGTTAAAATTTTTTTTTAAAAGGCATTCAAAGGTTTAAAAAGCTTTGTTGTGTATGTAGTTTCTTATTTCAATCTCTAAGAAAGCACTATTCTTCCGGATTAACACTGAATGCCATTAGGCAGGCTGCACACTCACTGAGATCACTTTCAGTATAAATACATACTGTAAATATCAGATAAATGAATGTGGTCATGCTGAAATAGAAGACGTATTAATATAAATGATCCAACTCAATATCAAAGACAACACTGTTGTCAGAAAAAACACGTATCAGCAGATATCAGGAGAGGAAAAGTTGGACTGGTACATCTCTAGTTTTCTATACATTATATTAACATTCATTTCAGAAAGACATATCAGCTGGATAGAAAGCTATTCCTGGATTTAAGTAAAAACAGACCTGGCGATCCTATACACTTTCAGACTCAGTTTATCATATGTCCTACTGTAGCTAGGGTTAGGGATACCTGGAAGAAAATTACGAAGGCCAGTTTTGCAGCCAGGACAGACCAGTACTGTTTAGAGAAGGTGTACGCATCTGGTGCCCACGGTGGATCTCTGTAGTCTTTATACCTGACAGAGAGAGAAACTGTGAGTATTAGCACAGAGAAACATGTAGTAGCACGAATAAACACAGAAAAAAAATCTGCTTAGTCTTGCAAAGATTTGCCCCAGTAACTCTCTGCTATCCAAGCCCACATTTGACAGTTCCTTAAAACTCACACTTGGGATTTACAGTAAAAATAGAAATAATTCAAATCCTTTTAAATCATCTTTTGTTTCAGACATCTCAAAATTGATTCTTGTAATTCTTTTTTTTAACCTCTCATGAATCTCCACACAAATACTCCACAAAATGTTTTATGAATGTTTTGTAAATGTACTAAAACAAAAGCCTGAAACGTCCCATACATTAAGTATTCAGACATTTCTCTCAGTACTTGGTTAAAGCAGCTTTGGCAGCAGTGACATCCTTTCTTTGGAATAATCTTACAAGTTTGGCACATGTTTGTTTTGGAAGCTTCACCCGTTCTTCTTGGCAGAACTGCTTGGTGTCACTGCACAGCCACTTAGCTGTCTCTCAGTTCTTGCCTGTGGATGGGTCATTCTAGGACGTGTTTTTGTGTTTTGGGTGGTTATTTGTCATCGGTTGCAAAGGATTTTCACTGAAAACTGTCATTTTTTCTGCAAGCATCTTTACCACTATCCTGTCTTGTCTTCCAGGCCTTGTTGCAATGTAAACAAACAAAAAACAAAACATTAACATCCCCATTGCATTATGTTGTCACGAGTGCTTTAGTCTGTACAGACGGTGTTAATGAAGTCGGATCAGTTTCCTCCAAACAAAACTATAAACTGCTTAATAAGAAACTGCTTCAAAACTTGCTTCTCTACCACGAGGGTCTAATTGGTGGACTGCTGCACCAGTGATGGACCTTCTGTAAGGTTTTCCCATCTCCACACAAGGATCTCTTTCATAGTGACCACTCACTGCTTAGTTAAATGTGTGAACAAGTCCCTTTGTCCATGAGAGGATGAAAGACGATGCAGATATGTTCTCCCTGGGCCTGCGTGGTTTTCTCTTAGGTGTTGAACTTGCATGCACAGTTCATAAGACATGCATGTTACGTTAACTGGTGATTCTAAACTGTCTGACTGTTTCTATGTGTTGACCATGTGATGAACTGCCAACCTAACCAGGATGCACTCTGCCTCTCACCAAATGACAAGTGAGATAGGCTGAGAGAGGCATAATCGGTTAAGAAAACTGCTGGCTGGGTGGCTGAATGGATGGATTGATTGATGGATGGAAATTTTGATGTGGATACTGGATGGATATGAGCATGAATCACAGTATGTCCCACAGCGTTGGCTCTGTCATATAGTTTGCGCTATGGTTTGGCCTTCAATCTGACATCCACCATCAACAAGAACAATTTATATCGACAGGCGTGTGCCTTTTCATATAGACTGACTCCAGTAAGGTTGCAGGAGCATCTCATTGATTTTTTGCAGGATGCACCAGAGCTCAGTTATAGCCCTGTAAGGTCTGAATACTGATGTAAATTGTTATCTTTAATACATTTAACGACACATTCAAAAAAATGTTTGCTTTTTAATTATCAAGTATCCATGAAGACTGATGAAAAATGAATCTGACAAATGACAAAATGTGAAAATCTTGAGGAAGTCTTTTTGTATGTGTTCCAGGTAAAGCGCTAAGCTGCTGGACTAAAGGATTTAAAGAAAGTTCCAGGTAGGTCAAGGTTAATAGAGTGACTCTGACCTGCACATGGATACTCCAGTGATAAGGGTGGTGTTTGGCGCTGTGCCAGAGGGGAAGTTGCTGACGTTGAAGTAGGACAGCGAGTGGTCCGTGTATCCACTCATGGTGCCGTTAACACTGTACATGTACTGGTAAACCATTCGTGGAACAAACTCTGATGTGAAGGAGATGACAAATGCCTAGAAAGACAAAAAAGGGGTGAAAGTTACAGTTACCAGTTACTGTTGGGACATCTGTTCATTAGCAATATCTAACTTTATGGTCGAATAATAAAAATAGCATAACATTAGTAATACTGTCTATTTTTTTTTTTGTCTGTAGCTTTCTAAGAGATATTACACTTTTAAAAAAAAATTGGTGTTTTAATTTAATTTTTGATTTATTTCTATGTCAAAAAAAATTACAATATGCGATTTGAACAATTATACCTGAGCCATCAATCTGACAAGATTTGTCAAATATATTTGTTAATATTTGTGTCAGGACGGGTTTCTGGCATAATCTGCTAAAACAAACATGCTGAGCTACACGCTGTGGCATCCCCTTGAGAATAAATGAGCCGAAAGCAGCTTATATAGGAGGTCCAAGCACCACAGAAGTGCTCCGCCCCACAATAAAGGATAGTGGGTAAGCTGCATGTTTTGTTTTAAGAAGTGTGTTTTTTACCATTTAAAATGCAACAATGTCTACATAACTATCAAATATACAATAAACGTGACATAACAAAACAAATTGTAAACTAAATCTTAAAAAAAAATAAAGAAAGTAATATTTCCCTGGAGTTGTGTCACTAATGTTAAAAAAGTGTATTATTTTGAAACAAAACGTGATAGTGATGACATCAATTGATTTCCAGGATTTCCTTTGACATATTTACTGAATTGCTCATAATAAGACCAATGCCTCTTTTCATTTATAAGAACTGTTCTCTTTTATTTTATAATTTCATATAAATGGTTTAGTTCAAGTTTTTACCTTACCTTTAGGGAATTGTAAAAAACAACAACAACAACAAAAAACATAATAAAAACTGATTAAATTAACGACTCTCATTTACAGAAAACATTTCTTTCTCATTATGAATCCTCCTTTTGTTTGGTATCCCTAAACTGAGTGGAGTTTTTTTTCTATCACATCAAGCAAAATGTTTAATATCTGACATGTTAGTAATTTTACAGCCACTAAATTTTGTTACATGTGTGGGTTAGGATATACACGATTGCGTTATTATTCATTTTTAGCTGTTATTCAAATATTTTTATTGTTAAAGCAAATGCACAAATGAACAAATGTCATACAGCCACATGCTGAGCTGAACAAACCTGACTGTAAATAATAAAAGAAAATCTCCTGATTTGTTGCATTATTCATATTCTGTGGCTGTACACATGCTAAAGAGACTGGAAAAATTATATTTTGCAAAAACCTTTAAACTTGCCAAATGAATAAGGTGACACCAGTGACAAAATAAGAGACAAATGAAAAAAGAAATCAGTATTTCTTTTAATTTAATTCTTTACATGTCTGTTATGAAATTGCTAGACTGCTAAAAGAGCCAACCAAAAAAGTCCCAGTGCCATTACCAACTATTTCTATTTGTATATTATATTATATTATATTATAGTTTTAAAAGTATACTTTATTATTCTGTACAACTGTTCCACATGTTCAGATGACCACAAGCCACTGCCACACCATAGAAATACTGCAAACCAGCGTCAAAGTTAAAGGAAGAAGATTTTAAGTATACTGCAAATTCAAGAATATAAACAATGAAAATAATTTGCACAATAAGTTTTCGCTTAAACTTATTGTTCTTTTATTAAGTTCTTTGTATTTTTTAGTCCACCATTAAAGCTGCTTTTGAGTTCTGAGACCTGGAAATTGTGCCACACCTCTGCCTGCCACAGAGTGCCTCATGACAATATTATAAATTTCAGTAAACAATGAAAAAAACAAACAAACAGAAAAGTAAGAACTTAATTCGACGGACTTGGTTAAACTGAACATTTGCACTTATTCAGCAAGAACATGGCAGCAGCAGTAAGTTGCAGGTAAACTGGAGTTCACTTCAGTATACACTACCAGAAGTCGAAGGTTACAGAAAACAGACTCATACACGCACACACACTTACATTGGTGATGACAGAGAATTTGCTGATTCCACAAAGGATGTTGTACCAAATCCCTGGAGATAGCATGCGCATGAAAAGAGACAAAGGGGGAAAGAGAAGAGTGTCGATCCATGTGTATCAATGTGTGTGTGCGCACATGTATGTATTCATGTAAAAGAAAGGAAAGAAAAAGAACGTGATTAGAAATTTAGGGATTTTTTTTTGGTCACATTCACACAGACGAAGACGGAGCGGTCATGAGCACGTGTGAAATGTGTACCTATGTCTTTGCACCTCACAGCATCGGGACGCCGGATTTCAGTGACAAATTTTGCAGCGTCGAGGCGAATCTCGATGACATTGTTGAGCAGAGCAAACGCCGGTGCCAGCGGGAAGGAGGCCACAAACAGAGTCACAAACCCATACTGGATTACTGTGTATGTCAAGACATGCACACATGGTTACAGGTTAATGCAGGTTCACTGTGCAATTGTAGTACTGAATGATTTTGTGAATAAATATATATTCAAGGGACCAGACGAGACTCACTCATTTCCATGTACTCTGGACTGACACCTTCAAACGGTTCGAGGGTGAAATCCTTGTCAAACTGCTGTTTCGGTCGCTTTTCTTCTGTTTCACTGTCCTCATCTTCTGCTCCTCTATTCTTTCCTTTTTGTTCCTGTATTGTTCTGTACATCTTTTTTAATTTACTGTAAAACAGAGAAGATATATTTACAGAGTCAGATTATAGATTGAAAATTCTGTAAATGAAGCCGTGTATATTCAGGAACACTTACGGTACGAGTATCTCAAACACATTGTTTTGGATGAGTTGTTTTCCAAGCATGATCATGCTGAGCTGGATGCACAGCTCAATGAGGCAGCCAGGAGGGGCACACTATAGAAGGCAAAACACACAAAATACAGATCATTTATCTTACAGGTACATACACAAAACAATAATCACTGATGTGCGTAGTGCAACAAACCTCCTCCATGCGATAGTCTCCAAAGACATAAACATAATCGCCAGGCCGCCCAGCAAACCTGTATGAGGAGAGGACCAAGTCACGTGATAAAGGAATGAAGACAGACAGTGTCGAGTGAGTAGGATGAACACATCACAGCAAACTAAACATGGGGCAAAGAGCATGTTTGTGTAAGACAATGTATAACACAAACTATGCAGGTTAAGGGCTTGAAATTTAGCATATGAAGAAGAAATATATTTAATTTGAATGCAGTTTTCCATTCCTTTGCGAAGTAAATACATTAAACATATAGGAAAGAGAGAAAGTTTGTACTGCCTCATGCAATAGACTTATTTCACCTATTAGGCATCTATTCTGTTTTAAAACCCAAACCCAATCTCTTTTTGAACCAAATTTATTGTGAAACCTTGCATGCACTTCACATCAAATTCAAACTCCAAACATCAAAAAACTCCGGGTGCAGATGGCCAGTCAGCAGCTTCTTAGTCTCTATTCTCTGTTATTTCCCAAAAATTTCTGGAATGCTCAAATCACACATCAGATCTTGATGAATGAAACATTCAAGTCGAAAATCTAAAATAAATAATGTAATTTGTTGAGAAAAAAAGTGGCATCACAGTGGTCAGTGGAAACCAGAACCATCAACCCTCTGAGAGCAGGATTCAGAATAAGACTAAAAATTGAAGTTAGTTGAAAAATTATTCAGGTGTTCCCCTAATGTTTTGGGCATTTTCATTTCCATCATACTCTGTCACAATCTGCATAACTTTTGCCATTAAAACTGTATAAAAATTCTTACACCATTTTTTAACTAAACCCTGGCATATGTGAGATGACAAAAGATCGAAACTGATAGTACTCCATTATGACTTTGTGGTCACTTGCATTTTTCCCTGTTGGATGTATCTTGGACAGCAAAAGACGGCAACAGGTTAACCTGCACTTGACCCATGATTACAGCCTTCACTGCTTGCTTCACAGCCATTGGATGTAAGCCAGGCATTAGAAAAGCATCTCTCCTGCAGTGCTGATTTTAGAAAACTGGTGACAATCAAAATGTGTAATTATCTCTACATGTGAGACGACAGACAAAGGATAAAAATGCTGTGTAGTCCCACATCAAATGGGACCCCAGGTCACTTTATGAGTGAGTGAAGAAAGAAAAAAAATACAGACCTGCCCTTGAAGAAGGCCACATAGAAAATAGGTGCAAAGGCGTTCATGGATTTGAGGAAGAAGGACTTGAATATTAGTCTCTCTTCAAACTCCTCTGTTGTCTTCGGAAGTTCTGTTGAGACATAACTCAATTCTATTAATTCCATTTACAACTATAAACACATCACCTGCAGCATCAGTTTCTTTATACTGGTTACGTTTCACTAACAATATCACCAAGACTCCCTTAATCTGTAACACGCCCTGTTGCACTAAAATACTTGGTGAAGTATCTAATCATGGTAGATGACATCATACAGTTAGTTATACGAAAATTAAAACTCAAACACAGCAGAAGGATTAAAGACAGATTTTGGAAAACAGAGTGGTCAATGGTAGAGGTGTCTCAACAACAGTAACACCGTTCTAAATGCTTCAGGGTTTACAGAATGATGCAGTAGTGAAATCATCAGTGTTGGCTATAACGTGTTCCAAAGTAACATGCTACTGTAATCACATTACATTTTTCAGTAACACAGTAATATAATGTGTACTGTACTAAATTCAGCAATTACATTACAGTTACAATTATGTTCTTACTTATGTTACAAAGGTTCTTTAGTTCTCTGTACACCACACAGATAGAAAGAAGAAACATGAAACAAACATGTTTTTTCTTCCTAAGCACTCGCTATAATCTACAGAAAAGAGGAAAAGGTGGAGTGGTCTACAGCTTTAGTGACGTGGACCACTGTGGACATTACTTTTTTAATTTTAGCTAGCCAAGAACCCAGAGTGACGACAAAACTGAGTGAATGCTGACGCTAAAAAAAAAAAAATCAGTGAAGAGCACTCAGGCTACGTGTCCACGTTTCTAGAATAGAATCACTGTGGCTTCGCGTTGTTTTCATCTTTGTGCTGTGTTGCCAGTCTTGTGTTCATACATATAAAGACAGATGGCATGTGTGTCCTCACACCTCACCTCCTTAGGATGAGGTTATGTGCTGGAGTGTGGGACTGTAGCCTCAGGTTTATATTGTCAACCGATAGTTTTGTGACAATGAGTTTCAGGTAATTTTGCGGAGTAACACGAAAGTAATGTAACAAGTATTGTAATTAATTACTTTCTCCAGGGAGTAATTAAGTAATATACATTCAGGAAAATGCAGTAATGTGTGATACCTTACTTTCTTGAGTAATAAATCATGTTTGCCGGTGAGTGTACAGTTTTATAACTTGTTTTACCTTCAAGATTTTACTGCCTTCTGTCTCCAATTTCAACAATTTCAATGATTAAACTTTCTAACAGTATTAAATAAAGTACCAAGCTCGGTTAGCCACACGGCAATCGCTCCGTAGACCTCTTCCAACACCAGAACGACCAGCATATTGAGGATGATGCCTGTGGTTGTGACTGTCATCCTAACGCTGGCCTTGGCCTCCGGATCAGGGTTCATGGACCACACACTCAGCATGCAGATACGGTAAACTGCCACCCCGAACACCGCTGAGAAGGTTATGAATATCTGAACACACAAAAGGCACACATTAAAAAAAAAATACACGACAGGATTCTTTTATAACTTATGATTATAGAGATTTTGGTAAGTAAATATCTCTTTACTTTTTAACGTTTATATTAAAATATAAAAACCTTCTGATTACTGTTAAATACAAACAAATACAAATAATGATGGCTAAAATAGGTTCTCCCATAAGAAATCATGATTCAACAAAAAGAAAGATAGAAATGTGAGAATAAGAAGAAAGTATGAATGCAGTACCAGCAGTAGTAAGGTGGATATATTGATGAGATAACCTGACAGGTGATCCTCTATGTCCAGTGACTCTGGCTCTTGCTGCCAACAAAACATGCATATTATTTTTGTTGTCATCATCGGTATATGAGTTAGCACTGTGTATGATATGATATGCAGTAATGCACTGCACATGTTCTACACACACACACGGTTTTTTTGTCTGGCAGGTGCGTGTTTGCCATCTCAAAGGACAGATATCCCCTCCCCTTCTTCCTCTGCTCCCTTTTCGCTCTCCAACAGTAATCTGGGCTAATCTCAGGCAGGTAAGCTGCTTTGGACTCAACCACCCACAGTAGCTGAAGGGGGGTTTATTATGAACCAACATAAAGTCATACACACACAGGTAGTCTATATTAAATCTACAATATATGAAAAACTCAGATAAACTGTAAGATTTGCTTTTCTGGCAGCAGTTTACTTAACTTCATTGAGGATAAAGTAAATCAGGGAGTGACATTATCTGCTAGCAGTAATGAAAGAAGTTTAAATACAGCCCTGCCCTCTGCCCCCAGCAGCTCTGTCCACATAATGTCCTGTCACTCAGGGCAGTGTAGTGATACCTGGTAGGCCAGCATCTGGTCTGTTTCTCCATCTCTACCGTCCCCAGACTGAGTCATCTGCAACAGAGGAAAAAAAAACACAGTGAGTGAGTGAAATCTGTGTCTTTTGTGTGGCAAGTTATAAAACTGAATGTGAAACAAAAACATAGTAGACAACACATATTATACCTTTTTTGCAGACTGTGCTTTCATCTTGGCTTTTTTCTCCTGCAGTGCTTCTTCATATTCAGGTCTCAGCTCCTCCTGCAGTACACACACACACACACGTATTTAAAACACATGCACTAATGTCTGCCACTACAAACCCATTGTTTTTGTGTAAGTCATTTACACCTTTTAATGTAAGTGATTTCAATCTGCAACTGTGACCATTAACGGAGTTTTTCAGTGGCTGATGTTTATAATTCAAATTATAAAACTGTATATACACAACCCATAAAATGCCAACACATTAAATCATTAACAGTAAATTGATTTCACAATGCATAAAAAATGGGTACACAAACTTGCGGGTAAAGAAACTTGCCCACCTGGACTCGCTCCTTCGGGCAGGAGGCAAAGAGACAAATGAAAAAGGCAGAGACAGATTTGCACACATAGTTAGAGAGGGAAGAGAGGGTATAAGAAAAATTAGCTGTTTTCATAAATGAATGCTGTTCATGAACTCTATAGCACACAACAGATCATTCTCTGTACTGTATTTATTAAAAATAGTTCATTTGAATAAGAATTTGGAAAAAAGAAAGATGGGCGGATGGATGATGGATGGTTCTGGTGAGGGACCACACTTGAGTAAAGCCCATGTAGTTGCTGTGAATTTTGGAGAAAATTACCCTGTTTATTCGCACAAGCTCAACTGGATAATAGACAGAGCTGGGGAGCGCGTTGGTTAAAGACTATTTAATTTCCAGTTCAACTATTTCTAAGATACACTCACTGGCTAGTTTATTCAGTACACCTTGATCGTATCTGGTAAAGACCCACTTTTGCCTTATTGACACAGACTCAACAAGATGACAGAAAACTTCCTCTGAGATTTTGGTCCATATTGACATGACAGCGTCACACAGTTGCCGCAGATTTGTCAGCTGCAAATCCATGATGACAATCTCCCATCCCACCACATCCCAAAGGTGCCCAATTAGATTGAGATCTGGTGACTGTGGAGCCCATTTCAGCACAGTGAACTCCCCGTCATGTTCAAAAAACCAGTATGAGACGATTTAAGCTATGAGTCATGGCATGTTACCCTGGTGGAAGCAGCCATCAGAATAACATGGCCATAAAAGGATAGACTTATATTCAGGTAGGCTGTGGTGTTAAACAATGCTAAAGTGGTACTAAGGAGCCAAATGTGTTCCAAGAAGATATCACCTACATGATTAAACTGAACCGTTGATACAAGGCATGATAGAGTCTTTCTTTCATGTTGTTCATGCCAAAATCGGACCCTGCAATCCAAATGCCGCAGCAGATATGAACCATTTTTCTTCTACTGTGCACTTTTGGTGAGCCCAGATTAACTGCAGCCTCAGTTTCTTGTTCTTAGCTGACAGGAGTGGCACACAGGGTTGCCGTAGGTATCCACTTCAAGGTTTGATGTGTTGTGCATTCAGAGATGCTCTTCTGCATACTTTGGTTGTAACAAGTCGTTATTTGAGTTACTGTTGCCTTCCTGACCTCTGGAATCAACGAGGCATTTTCTGGATATCTCTGGATATTTCTCTTTTGGACTTCTGGGCCCTTCTCTTTAAACTTTAGAAACGTTTGTGGGTGAAAATCCCAGTAAAAACTAAAGTAAACAGTTTTTAAAATACTTGGACCTGGATCTTGGATCTGACACCTACAACCGTGCCATGTTTAAAGTCACTTAAATCACCGTTATTCCCTATTCTGATGTTTGAATTTTAGCACAGCATCTTGCCTAATGCTCTCGGCTGGCCTGGGAACACCTTGGTGTTCCCCCAGACAAGCTGGAGGAGGTGGCCGGGGAGAGGGAGGTCTGGGCTTCTCTGTTTAGGCTGCTGCCCCCACGACCCGGCGCCAGATAAACAGAAGAAGATGGATGGCTGGATGGATGGATGGCATCTTGCCTAATGTCTGCATGTTTAATGGATGGAGCTGATGAATGGAGTTGATGTCATGTGAGTGGCTAACAGGTGTACCTAATGAAGTGGCTGGTCAGGGTACATTCTCCCGTACAGGTCTGCTGGATAATCTCAAGCGAAGTTCAAACACCTCTAGCTGTTCTAGGCTGTGTCTGTGTATGTTATGACCCTGCTTTGTCATACTATCCAGGAAATGCCCTTTAAGAACTCGTCAATCCCATTACCACACTTAACACCCTAAACAGTCTTGTTAACACATGTATACATGGGTGCCTACAGATATGTGTATGTTGGGGGATGGGCAGTGTTCTGGGACAAATCACCACAGCTGATCCCTGCTGTCAAGTGTCAAGAGGTTAAAACTCTGGGCTTGACTTACATGGGTTATAAAAATAGAAAGTGAAAAAATAAAATTATGCAATAATTTGATTAATTTTAATTTTCAGTTAATATAGCATAGTTTTTTTTTTAATTGTACAATATACTAAAACTCAATACCTCCTCATCCTCAAGGCTCGTCAGGTCCCATGCATGTTTCAGATACATCTGCCGCCTTTTCCAGTGCTCAAGAAACCACGCAGCTACAAAAAACATGAACAAAAGGAATTTTTAAAAAATTACAAAAATATAAAGCTTTTAAAAATTATTTGCATTCAGGAGGATCAAAAAAAATCTTTTTTGTCAGGAAGTTTATTCACAAACATATCCTAAATGTGAATGTGTTCAGAAAATTAAATAAACCTGTACTGACAAAAGAAGTAGTTTCATATCTTAACATGTGTATCTGGGTTAACTGAAAGCTTAAATGAAAAAAATCTAAGTGTTTATTAAATGTCTATCTATCTACTGGAGTTGCTGTATTAAAACTTACTGCATATGCTGTAACAGGGATATGCATTAAAGTGTATAGTTACCCCACAGAGACATGAAAATAGCAAAGAGGACAGTGGCTCCATTGTCAAACAGGTATGACGCTCGGGCCAATGAGCACACTGAACTCAGACGCCAGTAGTCACACACGCCATCACAGAGTGGACACATGGTGATGTTCAAGCTGTCATTACACGTCTCCTGACTGAAATACACATGTTAAAACAGCATTAACACTGTGTGGCAGTAATATACTTTGATAAGCACAAACAGATTTGAAGACTAACTATTATCTGCTCACCTTGGCACATTGGTATCCACAGTAAGTATGCCGTATAGGAAGACGATGATGCCCAGTACTGAAGGAGGGATGAGGAGCTGAGTATAAACACCCAGCCATGCAAAATACAACCCAATCTGTTCTCCAAAGTACTTCCTGTAAACAAAGGAGCAATGCGCAGGCTATTCATTTGTGTCAAGTGGAAATATGAGGAGCCAAGGACATATGCCATTTTAGACTCAAGCGGTTTTCAATTTAAAAAAAAAAACTCAGTTAACAAGTTTACACACAAGAAAAACCTGATCTCACCCGAGTAACATTAGAAACCTTGAGGTTTACTTGGCACATCCGTGAACTTTATTAGTAGTAGTAGAATTAGTACTTTTAGTTTAAAACGTTGACTTGGCATCTCATCTGTCATAAAAATAATAATAGCAAGCCTCAAAGACTTTGCACCAATACTGTTTCTTAAAGATCAGCATTAGTGGCTGTAATGAGCACTACAGTCGCAAGCTAAAGCTACAGCTAGAAATGTATAGCTCAGTACCTGATAAGATCTACAGGCTGGTATTTATGCATGACTCCATAGTTAGCCCATTCGTCATGGAGGAGCTGAAAGACGCACAAGAACATGACAGAACAGTAAATGCCCAGTTTATAACAGTTAATAACTAAACTGTCAGACGCAATGTTTTCATGCCTGTCATTATAAATGGTTCGTATAATTTTTTTGTTGACTCCTACTGAGCTTCTGAGCTGTTCCTAAAATGTCTCCCCTTATTAAATTTGGGATCTGTGGGCCTCACCCAGAGTGTTGATAATGAATAACCAAACTGTATCAAGATTTTGAAAGAGCTCAAACTGCTGGATCACAGACAGATTTGTACAGTTTATTATTTTTAAAATGTGTTAGCGCCTAAACGCTCTGAAGCTTGGTCAGCAACAGCAAAGATTTTATTCCTAAAATGAATGTATCATCTCCAATGACTTCATCAAGGATGTTCCAGAGGTAAAAACGTTTTGTCAACACATGCTTATCAACATCCACTTAGAGAAAACTCACCTGTCTATCATTTCTCTGATCTTTCCGTCCTCTCCTTGTGAATGACCCCTAAAACAGAAAAAGTGATCAGCTCTTTATAAGTCACACAGTGGTTTATGTTATGTCATATTATGTGCACATGATTAAGTGAAGATTGGGTTTTTTGGAGTTGCACATTTTTTTTGTTATTTATATACAGTAACTGAGCAGAGCGAAAGCGCTTCAAGCAGAGGTCTTCATTTTACTTACGTCATGCAGAGGGAAGGCAGCAACATAGACGCCCCGAGCCAGTAATGAGTTGATGCCTTATGACACAAAAAGACACAGGCAGTTTAGCTACGACCGTCAACATGACTCTGAACAATATGAAACAGAAAAATAACAGATCTCACCGGTAGTTTGGCAAGAGTGTCTGCAAGTAGTACGTGAAATAATCTCAGCTACCTAGAAGCACACGTAACATAGTATAGAAATTGTAAGTGAGCTCATTTACATTTAAACTTTAGATTTTAGAACCTTTTTTTTCATGACAAAAAATTCCAGGACTCACTATTCTGCTCCGTGTTGCATTGTCAAACACAGTCTCTGTTGACTTGATGTCATAGCTGTAGGCACAAAATAAATTAGGGTTAAAAATAAAGCCTGTTCTCAAAGGTTTTGCTAATGGCAAGTTCCTTTTTTGTGTGTGTTTCAGTGGCATACAGAGTTCTGAATTAGCATTTCATCAGTCAGCAATCAAAGTTTGATTTATGTGATAAATGCACAACACCTACTGCCTACCATTTTAATATTTTGGTATCCAAGTCACCAATAAAACTATGTGTGTCCAAAGCTAAGACTGCCCTTAATATTCATCGGTGGGGTACACGTGTAAGTGTGATTGTCTGTGTACTCACAGATGGAGTTTGTCTCTGATAAAAGGGTGTTTGAGAGTTTTAAAATTGACGCGTGTCTGGGAGTCTCTCTGGATGTCAAAATCAGGGACGTCCGGCTGAAACGGTGTGTTGATTTTAGTGGCAACAGAATCCCACATCCCAGCAATGCCTGTCCGTTTCCGCAACTCACATTTCTGCACAAAGAAAACACACATGAAAAAACATTCTGATCAAAGCTACTCTGCTATTTTCCACAGTTTTCTGACCTGCAAGTCCCCGAGCCAAATTAAAAATCTCAAAAAATGCTCAAAATGTACTAAACAAAACTGGAATTTCACTGACCAAGGTATGTTACTGACTGCGTGAAACTGCTGACCTTTTTTACAGCGACTTTGATCTTCTGCAGCTCCGCTTCTCGGCTTAGTATTGACCATGGGATGTGCAGTCGAATAAACCCCATGCCATTTGACCTCTGCACATCAGCACAGATATTGCCAGAGAGAGTAATTAGAAATGTGAACACGCCAAAAAATTACATTCATAACTAAAATATATGCTTCTCTAAACCTGTCAGGATGACACATTTTATTACAATGAGGCTGTTTTGTAAGAAATCCCATTATCACAAAGCTTGGGATGCTTTCCTGCAAATCGCAATGATTTACCCAGTTATCGGTTCTGATAATATGAAATGTGGTCAATTACCGAGCTTCTAGAGCTCTGTCTTCCTGTCTGCCAAAGCAATTACTGCAGTAACCACAGTGCTAGGCAGGTACAGCATCACAAACTCAAACATCACCTCCCAGATATGGCTATGTTGTACAATGCCCTAGTAATTGATCCATGACAGCCTTTTTCACATGTATCCTGACCCTCAATGGGGACAAGTAATGAATATTGTAAAACATAATAATGTTATTGCTAGCTTTAATAACAAAAGACTTTTCGATGTTATAGCTAAGACATGATCAAGCACACCATTCCTTTACATATAAATACTTACTTTACAGTCAGTATTCAAAAGTACACATGTAGAAGGTATACACACATGCAGACAGTGTGTAGTAAGCACTTTTTAGCCATACAATAAACATGAGACCTACTAGTCGCAGCCAAATACATGTATGTGCCAGCCAGCACATGCTTCACAGTATTAGCTCACTGTTTAATAAGGTCCTATAATCTGGCCTTTGGCTTCGTCCTTACAATCAATGCTCTTAATCCCCATGTAAAACAGCAGCCAATTTAACCTACAAGCTCTGCACAATCAAATAGACACAGAGAAAAAAAAGCACACACAATTATGCATCTATGTGCAAAGGCACAAATAGGATAGAAACAAACCTTTTGTACATTGTGTTGATGACAAAATAAATTCAGCACTATTTTGTTGTTAGTGCGGTTTTTTAAAATATATTATTTAAACATACACCATTGAAATTAAGCGTTCTATTGTGCAGACGAGGCTTCTAGCTTCAGCTTATGGTTTACCTGCTGGGCAGCTGTCCAATCATAGGATTTGTGGTCGAATCACTTAAGGACAGTTCAAAGCTGTAAACAACAATATTCACTGTGAAAGCTCTGTAAAAGCACATACACACCTCCTTATCGCGCTCAATCTGTAGCCCAGCCTCCAGCAGGCCTGCTTCAAACTCCTCCCTCATTAATGCTTTTTCCTCCTCAGTAAGCTTTGACTCCTCCGCGTCTCCCGCATGAGCTCCTGGCTCCCCAGACTCTGCTTCTGCTTCCCATCGACCTTGTATCGGTATTGGCATTGGTACAGGTATCGGTAGACTCCCGTTAGATGAAAGGGAAAGACGTGGCTTAGATGTTCTCCTTTTTTTGTATTTGTAGCAAAGCACGTAGTCCACTTTCCTCTTGCCATCGGCAAAAAAAAGCCCAGGGCCAAGCTCAATGCCAGACTCCTACCAAACCAGAAAACAAATATTATAATTTGGCTGAGTGATGAGATAAAGGCTGTGATTTTAGGAGGATACTGTACTGACAACGTGGCAACAGTTAAAATGTGACATCTCCAAAATAAGAAAGCAGGGCTATAAGGAGGAAAAGATGTGCTACAGATGCAGGATGTTAAAGCTAGCATTCAGATGCAACCATACCGGAGGTGGAGGCTCGTCATTGTCAGCGAGGTTGACAGGGCCTCCATTGGCGGCGTCGAGTCCGAGCCCAGACAGTGATCGGGCCAATGAAATAAGCTTCTGTGAGTGAAAGGACGATGACTCACTCATTGCTGTGGTTAAGGGCATACATTCGTTTCCGTTTCATCCCTCTGTGGGAACATGAAAGAGAAAGCAAGAGTTAAGTGTTGACAAAGGCCTGCCAGCAGAACAATAATATTTAACACAATGCAACTGTTTCGTACTGTCATTCCTGAAAGTAAAACTTACAAGTATAACTTATAAAGTTATGACACGTTATCTAATATTCATAAGATACCTCCTAATTAAAAGATCAAGGAACTGAGCCATAAGGTTTATTTTAATTTACCTTTTAAATTATTATGTTTGTTTTTTTTAAATCCCTATTCGATTATATATCATTATTGTACGGGGAAAAAACAAATAATAAAACTGAGGCAAAAATTGTCTTCTCAGTCTCTTTGCATTAAATATAAAATATTTAGATTGATCCTCAATTTGATGTCAAATAATATATCTGAGGAAACAGTAGGGGCTCTTTCAGACTGACAGATAAACTCAAAGCCAAAATTAAGCTGTCTTGTCTCCCTTTTTTTTTTACCCAATTGAAGCTGTAGGCTCAGATTAAGCACACATTGCAATCCAAGCAGCACAGGCTACAATCTGTTAGGACAATTTGGTCACTGAGCTCAGACTCTGGTGCTAAAGAATGAAGTGGCATCTCGAAAGGCTATGACTCACACTTTTATAGGTGCTGTGAATGCCTTGAATTAATAGAAATAAAATATGGGGTCATTTCTTTAGCTTCATTTGGAATAACCTCACAGCACAATGTAGACTTTTACACAGCTCTGTTTTGAGGCTTTAGAAAGGTCTTTTTTTTACGTCTTTTTAGACCAAATCAGATGAGGCAGTGCAAAGAGCAACAAAGTCAGCTGTTAGAGTTAGACATTGTGGTCAACAACCCAGGACAGCGAGGTTTCGCAAGATTACATATTTCAGTTTCCGTTTCCATTTCATTATTATTGTTTTCTTCGAGCTTCAGTTATTCAAAAGTTGTGACAGTCCATTCATACCATGCAAAGTTTTTCTTAAACGTAAATAAAAAAACCACACATGTTATGATAAATTAAGACTAACATTTTAACAGCAGCTTTACATTTCACTCTGCACAGCCAAGAACAGCATCATCCTCTCATGTCTGTCCGATCAATTCTTCTAAAAAAAAACCAAGTTCAATGTGTAGGATGCTTTCTGTTTTCATTCCTCTCTTCTATCGCCTCATAGTAATTACAGATGTACACACTTTGCACAAGTGTCATTTTTTAAAATCACTTCCATTGTGGTGAACAATGTAAAATAAAAGTTGTTATTACATGCAAGTTGTGTTAGTTATAATAAAATCGCCATGTGGCCTTTTTAATGTTGGAAAATTAAAAAAAAAAAAACTAGCATTGCTGAACATAGTAATATAAGATCACTAAAAAACAGAGAAAAAAAACAGTTACAGCCCATTTTGATGTGTTAAAATATTGTCCATCTACTATGAGATACAATTATATTTATGTTTCTATAACTGACAAGATCAAATCTGAAGTTCTGAGTTTGTTATCTTTTTTTCTGCTTGATCTGTAAGGTACAGATTTTCTTTATCACTATTTGTATATTGTCATATTTTTAATTATCATTGCCATTTTTTGAGGGTAATTTGCTTAGTTAGGCCTATAATTGATGTGGTACTGTATAAAGCTATACAGTTTAAAGAAAAAAAACTTTTTTACTCAGACACATCATGCTAACCTAAAGATTTTTGGGGGCGGTGGGGGAATTCTTCTGTTTTTTTCTCGAGTTTTGGTTGCCAACTGATGATGTTTTGTTATTATTCCTTTCATCTGTTGACCAATTAGAGCTTCAGAAAAAGAATGCCAGCTATTTCTTCTCCTTGGAAAATTACCCAAAGAAGATTGAACACAACAATTTTGCAATTTAAAAATTTTAATTTTTTTTTATATTAAGATTACGTCTTGGAACCAAAAATGGTCGCACTGTTTTCATCATGATTACACTTTGTATGTTGGTAAATTTGTTAGTGAAGTCCTACCAACCTAAAACACCACGGAAAGCCTCCAGATACACAATTACACTAACAGACAACAAAACAACATGGGTGCAACAACAACAACAACAACAGTCAATCCCCTTACGCATATGCACAAACATCCACAATAATCCCAGTTACCAGGTGTAAGCAAACACAGCTCGACACACATTGGCAAGACATTGCAGGTAAAAAAAAAGAAAAGAAAAAAGAAAAAGGTTTGATACCTTGAGCTATTTTTTCTTTCTCTTCTTCTGCATTTTTAGCACAAATGAAACATTCAAAACAGACACTGATGTGCCTGTTTGACTTGGTCTATTGGACATTTATGACGGCTATTGCATGTTTAATTAGGTAATGTAGGTTGGGTATTTTAGATTTATCTCTAATAATTTTGCAAACAGGTCTCCATTTGTTGTTTTATTTTTCATTTCCATTGGATGTTTCATATGTTGAGCCCTAGTCACTTAGTTTAGTAGTCATAGTGCCATTTCTTCTGTGGCTGAGATTCTTGCTAAAACTGTTTATATTCTTAATACATAACAATATTTATGCACACTTTGCAGTTAACCGAATTAACTATCTCCCAGGATCACACCACAGAGGTCCATCATTAATCTGATGGAAATATTAAGCCTGAAGCTTGGGAGCAGGACCACATCTAACTCCTTCCTGTCTGACAACTAAGATTTAGATTCACGCAGTTCTCCTCTTTTCTCCTGTAGATCCTGAAACCTTCCCTACACTTCTGTCATCATCTAAAGCCACCATTGCCATCAGTTATTCCCTCCCACAACACTCTTATAGATTTATGCCTGTTTCCAGCTATGAGGTCAAAGAGGTTCAGACCTCAGATCTGGAATTATAATTTTAAACAAAATACAACTGGATTAAAAAAAATTCAGTTGAGAAGTTCTCCTCTAAGAGAAGATTTTTCCCCCCAATGATCCTTTTTGGATTTCATCTTTGTTAATCAATAAATTTGCATCTTAATGATAGGTAATTGCCCCTGACTACTATCCATCTCCAAATGTTTTATTTATTTTGATATTTTTTACTGAGTTTTTTCAGAGCTGTTTTTTTTTTAAGCCTAACTGTTTTATGACGTATTTGTCCTCCTTTCCTGGTAACTTTAAAGCAGGCAACGGAGGAGTGACAACAGAATTGCGTGTGTCTCAGCATGGGGCTTAGAGGCCTGTAAGCTTGCTGACAGCTCAACCCCAGACGCCGGGGGTCAGATATACCTGCACACTAACTTTAATGTGGCGCTGCTCTAATACCGTCTCTCCTGAAGCACCCACCCATCGCTAATTTCAAAGAACTGCTTGTTACTTTCCAGCACCGCAACAGCAAGGACAGCTCAAACAAACACCGAGATTGCGTGAAGGCTCAAAATGACTTGCACCAAACTTTCACTCGAGCCTACACAGTTCCCTCTAAGATCTAAATCAGCCTAAATCTAAATCAGCATAAAAACATCGACAAGAGACGTCATCAAATTATCTCATTTCCATTTTGACTAATTAATCCCTGGGCAGTTGCTTTGGTGATTCGATAAATATGTTTAATTGGATGCTCGTTGGAGCAACAGTTGTGAGCGCGCAGATGGTGGTTTGGAAAAAAAAAAACAGTCTCAGCACTCTGGCACACACCACCGCATCCACTGGGGGATTTCAACAGTAGCAGTAGCTCAAGTCATGGCCATTGTAAACACTTGCAAATAAAAGAATGGTAAAGTCCAAATGACCCTGACAAATCGGACACCGTGGGATATAACTGTATATTCCTGAGTGATGGACAGCAAAATGATGCGCGTCTGTTTATAATTTGCACTTCCGATGAAAGAAAAGCGAAAAGTGGACTCACCAGTGCTCACGGAGGATCAGGTCTTCGCCAGGGAGATGATTGACAAGACGCGCGATTTGCACAGCCTGAGGGGCTGAGATGGTGGACAATCCGCGCGCGCTCCCGCAACCCCTGGCTTAATGCGCGCGCACAAGACGGCTAATTCCCTGACCGTTCCATACGGGACGGAAGGAAGGTGTGAAGCATATTACTGGATACAAGAGGGGTGTGTGTGTGTTTGTAAGCCAAGAGGAAAAGGGTTTACAAGTGACCCGTGAAACTGGCTCTGAGATGACACTGAAAAAAAAGTCAAAAATGATATGATCCCATATGTAGTAGTGCTGATACAGAAGATTTGAAATAAAAAACTTATACTAGCACTTATTTTGACTTCAGCTGTCCTGCTCCAACTACCCAGTGATGAGCATTTCTCAGTGGTGATGAAAAGCTGTAAACAAAAAAGACATAAAAATCCATATCGGATTTTTCCTGCTATTGAAAATAAAAGCTAAACTGGATCCCTTGAGTATATTACATAGTATTATAAGCATTCTTTATTGTTATACTTTTATTATTATGTTCTTGTTATGCTGATGTGTAATCAGTCACTGGAGGAATTTTATGTATCACGTGTATTTTGGGGCAGTTTTTAAAGAGCAACACATTGATAAATGCTTTTATTTTTGTATGTGAATGTGCAATATGTCACTGGTTTCACGTAATTCATTAAAAACACAGCAGCGCTGAATGAAATCGAATCAAATAAACACCCAAGTGTAAAAGTTGCACTTTTTGAGCAACATAGTGTTTCTGGAGTCGCACTAAATTGTATTAAACTGATTCCGCAACCCTGTGAAAGAGTATATGTCACATGTTTAAATCCAAACATTTAACAAACAGTAGTTTCCATGAATACATTTCAACAGGAAGAATCAAATTACAACAACACAAAAGGTGATGCTTACAGAAACAGGTAAGTTTGTTTTATTGCTATTTGTCAAGGTAGGTTTGTTTTTTTTATACTGGTACATTTTCTTAGATACACACAAAGCATCAACCTTTATCATCTCTGTCTTCCTCTCACTCTCTAGGTGCAGTGTCTGGACAGACAGTCGCATTTGGTGACAGACAGAATAGTGTGGTGACTACGAGTGCCATTGGCGCACACGACAGGAACACTGAGAGGCTCTGTCTCTACCGCAGCACAGCAAACACACTCCTGCTCCACAGCAGCCCTCTGCAGGGAGTACATGGACTTACTGCGACATTTGCCCTGACAGACAGAAAGACAGACAGATGGAAGGGTACACATAACAACAGGGAGACAGAAAGGACAGGATGGTGAGGGACAGTGTTATGATTTCACTCAAATTTGCAGGTTAATCCTACAGTGGAAAAGATTTAATCATTCTTAAATGTGTGCATGCGTGTGTGTGTCTGTGTATCTTACCTCACAGTAGTGCAGGTCTATCTGGTGCTCTGATTGGCAGTCATCCACCTTTATGTAGTCGAGCCTTCCCACTGTCTTTCGGCACTCTGGCTCCATACCTTTACACACACACAGACACACACACATTATTGTTAAGATCCAAATGATCTAAAAAATAAATAAATTTAAAAAAAAAAGATAATTTACTACTCTTGCAAAGGGAACAGTGCAACTCACACATCTCACAGCAGGTTGTTCCAATTTGGCTGACTTTTCCCTGGAAAAGTAAAAACAGGAGAGACAATGTTATCATAAATTCCTGGGAGAAAAAGTATAGATAAGGCATTACTGTGAGATCAGTGAGAGTTTTACCCCTTGGTCTAAGCAAGCTTGGCGATTAAAAGACGGGCAGGCTGTCACTTTGGTCTGCAGCACAAGATTTCCTTCATCATTCAGACCACATGTATACGAGGTGCAACCATCCTCACTCGTCGTATTGACCTGAAAGAACATGATTCATTCTTACAGTATGTAGCCGCGAACAGTACGACTGGCATGGAAGAGTATTATAAGCTATAGCATTGCATAGAATAGACAACACAAGTTCATGAGCATGGTATCATCTTGTTTGCATAGCACCTACTTTCACACTGATGAGTTTTCCATCTGGTTGTTGAATGAAGCAGGCGGTGGGAACACAGCGACCACAGCAAGTACCTTCCTCCTTCTCCGGAGTGTATCCCTAAAAATGTGGAGGGTAGTTTTAAATGTCCATTAAGCTAATAAGACATTGGGAGTTTACTACTGTAAATACAAAGACATAAGATACCTGGGTTTTTTATTTTTCTACATAAAAAACTTCTTATTTACCTTTGTGAATAAAGTGAATCGTGGAAAGATGATGTGGCTACAGTTTAATGATCAGCAGGGAAGGAATGTGAACAGACAATTAAGGAATATGGATTTGTGATTGTATTAATTAGTTATGATGAGGATGAGAAATGACAAGGGTTACAACAGACAAAATAATTTGAGGATGGCTACCATGGGACAAGAGGGACAGCTTGTTTTCCTGCAGGACAGTTCGTATTTCCTGATTGGACCATCCATCACCCTACACTGACAGCGTGTACATGCATCAACCATCAGCTGCTCCCCTGCCTGTACAAACGCACATACAGTATATCAAAATAAAACATAATTTCCAAATGTCTTTTTTTATATTAAGGTACCTGCTACTTCTCTGAATGACTTACCCCTATCAGCGTGTGGTTGAGAACACAGGCGTTCATAGGAGCTGCCGACAGAAAAGCACAAATAATTTCCACAGTCATTTATTAAACACTAATTCAATCCCCAGTTTGTGTAAGGTCAGATCAGGATAACCATCTCTGGGATGACACCAGAGTCATCTGTTGGACATAGACTGCAACTGCAACTTGTTATGAAAACACTGTGGACGATTTGACCGAAGGGAAATTTAGATGGATGCAAGCTTGATGAGTCATGCATCGCTTGCGAGTTGAAGGGCAGTTTCCTAACCCGGTGCACTAGATTGTCTGTGTGCCACCTGAGTGAGTCTATGTGTGTATGTATGTGTGTTTACCACAGTGGCAGCGGGGACAGCAGTCCTCAGTGTCACAGCGTAACTCAGTCCCCAGTGGGCAGGATGGAGTATCCATAATCGAGCAGCTGACATTTGAAGCAGAGATGAACACCTCATCTCTGAGTTTTATGCACTGATGTAAGACACATTTATTATCTGGAGACCTCCATACGTCACCCACCTAAAGACGACACAGAGATGAGAATTAGATCGATAGACAGATGAATACCTTCTTATGTGAGGTAGTAATAAATTTATATGCAGCAGTGAAAAATTAAGACAATAAAAAATAAAGTGAAAGAAATGACAAAAACTCAGACTTAGATTTTGCAGAAGGGCAAATAGTCCAAATAGTATTAATAAATGACATGTACACTAGGAGGTTTGATAGTGGTTCAAAAAGAAGAAGTGTTGTACAGTTTTATAGAGAATAGCAGGATGGATTTCCTGAAGCGTTCTTTATGGCAGTCGGGTTTAATAAGTCTGACAGAGATGGAGCTCTGCTGCCTCTCTAGTGGACTGGAGTTGGTGCAATGGGTTGTCCATGTTGGAGAGCAGTTTGCTGAGTGACCTCCTGTCCCTCACTGACTCAAACGCTTCGAGATTCCTAATTATGTAGCAATAATTATCTGCATATATCCTTCAGCCATGTCTGATTTCTACACACACATACTTGTCTGAGCTTTCCACTGATAAGTGTGTCCCCTCGCATCTCTCCCTCTGACTCCACACAGTTGGTTGGTGTGCACTTTCCACAGCACTCTCCTTCTGATGAAGTGTATGTTGAGCCCTGAAATACATATTAAATATATGTAGGACTGTATCACTTTAGAAGCAGAAGCAAAATGTGCATCTTTGGTGTCTGTGTGAATCTCACCAGAGGACAGGCCCGGTCACAAACAGGCGGTTTACATTGTGCAACATGGAGTGATGTGTCTTTGTCCTGCAGCTCGGTGCAGATGCACTTCTCACAACCTTGCTCCCATTCACTCCCCACTGAGTGAACCACTCCACCCACCACACACACCTAGAGACACAGAGGGCATAAACCTAACAGGACAAACAACAAACATACTGCACTCAGATTTGAATCCAAAAATACACTCACCTTGTCTGGCAGGCAGTTGGTTTCTGTGCACCCACAATCGTTGGTAGTGGAGGACGTGAAGAACCCAGTAGGACAGGTGTGGGTGGAGTTTTGGCAGCTGCAGTCACATTCAAACACGTCGCAGCACTTTGTCTTTCTGACAGACAGATGGCGATGTGGTGGACAATCGGGGGGAGCTTGAAGAGGGCACTCTTCCTTTTTGCACACTGAGACAGTAAAAGAGGTGAATAGAGTTGTGTCAAAGTGCGCTCTGTTTCATGTCTACGTGCGTGTTTTGCTGGCGGAGTCGGAGCACCACAGAGAATGTGTTAATGACATACCACATTCGTGTATAGGTTGACATTCCCCGGGGTTTTTCAGGACCACAGTTTGACCGTCCTCACAGCGGGGAACCTCAGGCAGGTCACAGCTCACTAGATCACAAACTGGAAAGTGATAGCATGAATCAGTGTGTTGCAAGTGGGATACGTGCTATATGTTTGGTAACACTATGCAACAAAGTATAAAAAATAAGGGTAGATATGTTATTAATTGTTACTAAGTTAAAGTTGAGCTATTTGGACCATAAAAATTTATTAACTACTAAGTAACTACTGAGTGACTGTCCACATGATATTTGCTATTTGCTATTTGCTCCTCGTTGCAAATAGAGATCTATTTTTCTACAAATCCATTTGTCCTCTTTTTATGTCTGTTCACTGTTTTAATTATACTGTCCTTTTTCACATACCACACTCATACTCTGGGCAGCACTTGGATTCTGTCTTCTTTCTCAGGACCTCACAAGGTCCGCACACTGGAGCTACAAACAGATACAGATGATTAATTAAAAAAAGATGGCAGTTTTTCTTCTACTTTAGCAACACTACAAAAACACGCAAAGAGGAAAATAAGGAGCAACAGAAGGGGTTCTGACTTCTGACATCGTTGCAGGGCCGGTCAGTGCAGTTGATCCGTTGTTGATCCAAACACATGCAAATCAAACATGGGTTCTCATCTGGTACCCAACTCTGCATATACTGTACAAACAGAGACAAAACCAGGCTCATGTGGTGAAGTTGGTCATATTAGAAATAAACACTAGAGGGCAATCAAATCACATTTTCTTCACTAACCCTTGAATGTTTGCCTGATAATATTCCAACAGCATGTGTGTTTATTTTTTTTAAACTAAGAACTTGATTTTGCGTCACTGCTTCCTAACAGAATCAGTCACACTTTTCTTGTTTTGTGTCTCACCGTATACGTGTGCCCATGATGGTCGACACACTGTCCACATGCTTCTGGTGATACACACTGTCCATGATGCAAAACTGTGCCTACAGCACAGAAACAGCCTTCAGTAGGTGTGTCCATACAGGATGACTCGTTACTCCTAGCAACCGACCAGTCGCCTGGCAACGACTGTATGCTACCACAGTCCTCCACACACCCTGTCCGACACGCATCATACTCCATGGAACTCGGGCACTGTAACGCTGCAACACAGAACAGAGCTAAGTTTAGATCTAGGCTCAGGTGTTCAAGTGTTTTCACTGGAGTGGAAGATAAACTCATCTGCAAATCATAAAATTACTCACGGCAGAGATGAGGGCTCCTCCAGTCCACACACACACCTCTTTGTCTACAGAGGCGTGCATAGGCTGAAATGAGCTCGCACACATCTGACTCCTCACATGCCTGCTCTTCACACTTGGTGAGGAAAACCTGAACGGGAATATACGCGTGGCATGGTTCGAACACCTCAGAACGTAGAGCTTGACATCCCATCGCTGCTCCAGATGCACACACCGCCTTCCGTCTAGGCAGGCACACACCGTGATCTACAGCCACAGTCCAGTCTAAGACGAAAGCTGGCTGGTCGGTGGTTGAGGTGCCATCGCGTAAAGAAAGGACATTCACCTTCTCCTCCCCACAGCCACCTGATAAAAAGATATTTGGGGCAGTTATCAGAATAAAAAGACAAATACAGAAAGCCACAAGGTGAGACGTGCTGACTTTTGTCATATATTTGAACAAGTGGGCTCTTTATATAAGTTACCGCAGAGTCCAGCAGTGTGCCCAGTCATAGCGGAGCTGAGTAATGTGATGGTAAACTCATTGCTCTGAGGCGTGAAACTCAGGACGTAGCCATGATCCGATTTCAGCTGCAACATCACTCCCCCATAACGCACCAGCTCCATGCCAGAGTGCCGCCACGGCAGTGCAAGCTCTTCCTCTCCAATCATGGCCTGCTCAAATAAACATATACAAAATAAATGAGCAAATCCTTATATATACAGTTAGTGCAGACATCTTAAACATAACATATATCATATATCTTACCGTCATGTCATCCTTCAGCAGCACCTTATATGGGCCATGGATCACCTCCATGGCTTTCATGCAGACTTGGTGGTAGTTTGCTGAGTCTTGGCAAGGTCCAGTGTGGAGTTTAACCTCTGACCCCTCACTGGAGCCTCTGCTGACAGTGAGAAGTGTATAGGAGCACAAACCCTCCCCATCCAGCCTAAGTGCCAGGCCATCAAACCTCACTACATGGTTGGTGGAGCTGCCCATACACATGCCTGTCAATACATACGAGGCAAAAGGAAAAGAGTGTTTGTACAGGAGCCAGAAACTTGTGATCCATTAACAGTTAGTATAAATAGAAAGGAACGTTAGCTCCCAGCATTCATTGTTAATAGCAAGTACGCAAATAGTCCACACTTTATATAGATGGACTAGACCTAAGAAGCTATTGGATGTACGTACAAGGGCATTCCCAGTGGCAGTTGCAGGTCTCCTGGACTTTAACAGGTGGCATGTTGTTTCTGCAGGCTGGCGGCTCCAGTCTGTCACAGCTGACTTTGTGATTCTGTACTGTCACCGCCCCACTGGGGTGGCAGAGGAGGGAGTGACAGCCATCCTCCAGCAGCCATGACTCTCCAGGCTGAGGCACACAGACAGAGAGATGCACATTTTGTTACAAGTAAATCTTGTAAAAGGTTACATTAATGCTGTATCTTGTTATTAACCCCAGCAGACATTACTCACCTTTCTCTCATTTCCATTATCATCAACACACACTCCTGGTGGACCAGCTAAAAAAATAAATAAATAAATAAATATATATATATAAAAAAACACAGCACATGACATTTCCATTACTGTCAACTTCTGTCATCACTATGTAATGAAGATTTACTGTATGTGTCTATGCCTGTAAGCACCTCTGCAGATTCTCTCTGTGTAACTCCTGTCCAGAGTCAGCAACATCAGTAACTGATCCATGCTGTTCAGATGGAGAGTGTTGTCTTGGTTGCCCTGGTGACCAAGCACACTAAGTTCACTCTTGTTATAGTCTGGTCCGATCCCAATTGGGAACACTGATACACCTGAGGGAAGACAATCTTATCAGTGAAGCTACACCGCAGCTACGACAGAGAAAGATGAAGGATGAAAACATCTCGACTGAAGTTTTTACTGAGGTATCCACTCTCTTAATGATGATTTAATTACCTGCTGCCAGTGCCTCATGAGCTGCTTCCCTGACATCATCAGTTGATTTGTCCATCACCAGCATCACCACAGCCTTGGCTACACCAACTCTTCCACCTCTGATTGGTGAGATGGATGTTTGCACAGCAAATCTCAATGCAGACCCTGCAAACAGTGAGAACAATGACTGGATGTGACTGTGCATCTGTCTAAATATGTGTGCATATTAGTTTAAGCAAGCCCCTTTACCTAGTTTAGGGGCTGCAGGAGTCCTTCTAGGAATTCTCTCCACCATCCTCAGGAGGTCTGATTTGCTCTGTTGATCACTCCATATGAATTCTGCTGTGTTGGAGTCTCCATACTGAACAACACTCACAAGAGTGCCACTCAGCCCTGCACACATACAAACACAGAACTGACTGTAGAAAGATGCTTCTTTAATCATTTAAACATCAGTAACACATACTGCACATACCTCTGTGTGATTGACTCATTCAGCCCTGAATCACATGAGTTTTTTTGTGCATGAACTGCTTTGACAACTGCACAGCAGTAATTTCAACATTTCAAGCCTTATAAGAGAAATGCTTTTGCATTGATGTAAACCCACTTAAAGTAAATATGCTGAACCTAAAGCTCAAATAATGTGTAACTGTCCAAATATGAGCACACGGTTCTTGGTCATTTTCCATATTGCTATTAAACCCAAAGACATTGTTCTTTCAAGGTAAATAATGCTAATATATATATATATATATATATATATATATATATAATTTGATCTAATATCAATAAACTAAAAACAGTTTAGTAACTGTATTGTTCTCATGGAAATCTAGTAAATATCAGTTGGGGAAAGAAGACATACTTCAATATTTTTGTCAGAGCCTATTTGTCCCTTAAACATGCTGCCTTTTTGAAAAACACCCTGCTAAAAACAGACTGATTGCAAACAAAATTAATAATAATACATCAGTGAAAAAAATCTGCATATAAGAGCTGCATCACACCTACCTATGTCAGCGTTACTGATAAAAGCTTTAACAAATGTCTTCATGTCCTCAAGCTGCCCTCCAGACTTCAACAGGAACAGCACATCCAGAGGCTTCTTACACGGCACTGTACAAATATAAGACTCCAAGTTAATATAGACTAAGAACTCCCTGAGGACTGTTTGATGAAAATAAACATTTCTGTCATGGTACCTGAGACTGGCAAGCTGGCATGTGTTGGGACAACTAGTGGTGGCAGTGTTGGTGAGCGGGGTCTGACTGTGGTGCGTGTGATGTTGACTATGCGGTGGACCACGTTAGACAGATGGCTGTAGTCCTCCACCATCAATGGACGCTGAGGAAAACTGAACTGAATCAAGTCAGTTTCTTGTATCTTTGGTCCAACACCAATGGGATACACATGAGTCTGAACGCTGGTAGATGGTGGGCGCGTTACTGTGTCAGTGGGTGGGTTTTCTGTCACAAGGAAAACTAGCTGAGGTGGGGTAGGCTGAAGAGAAGCCTGGACCGTAGCCATTTCTTGAAAAGTGGTAGAGATAGCTGCTCCAGTGTTTGTCTTACTACCACCCCTCCAACGAACCTCCCTCAGGCGTTGCAGCAGGCGGGTTCTCTGCTGCCTTAGCTCCCACCGACTGATCTCCACAGTGACTGTCACTGAGTATTGGATCACAGTGATGCGAATCAACTCCTCCTCCTCTGTCAGTTTTGAGATAACTTCCTCCAGGAAGAGAAGCGACTTGTTAAAGTTTACTTCACCAACAGCATCAGAGCCTTCTATGATAAATGTTACATCTTTGGTTGGAGAAAGAACAGATGGCGATGTGGTAGTGGGCGATAGGCCAGACGGCGCTGTAGCTTCAGGAGTGTTGGGGAGGCGCCGTGTGGGTTTTGTCTCCAGATGAAGAATCGGGGAACTGGTGGTCGTGGTCTTGTGAGGTTTACCCACTGTGGTCTTTGGTGCTGGAGGTTTCACCACCTCAGGCTCCATCCCCAGGGTGCAGAGGTAGTCTGTCAGCTCCAGCAGCCGATCAGGCAGCTCACCTGTGCTGCTCAGCACATAGGCCCTGTTATCAGGATTGGCCTTGGAGATTTCAGTAATTTGCGACATATCTACCCCTGGACCCAGTGCCACTGTCAGGGTGGTGATGGCCTTCTTGCGGAGCATCTTTACAATGGAACGGATAGGGCGAGGGTTGGCACTGGCAGCCAAGATAATGGCAACGCGGCCAGCGTTCTCACGCTTGTTCTTGTCATAGATGTTGATAGCCAGATATTTGACGGCCTCATCCATGAAAGCGGCATCTCCTCCTGTGTAATGAAGCTCACGCACAGTCTTCTTAAATATCCACTTCTGAACCTAGAGGCATAAGAGAGGGAGGAAACATAGTAGATCAAGTATTCATGTGTAGACTTTTACTATGAATCAGGTTCAGTGAGTCAAAAAAGCAGCTTTTTACCAAGCTTGATTAGTCATCAGCATTATTCAAGCCGTGCCGCATCCACTTGCTTCCTGTTGCATTTTTAGCAGATTTGACATATTTTGTGCAAAAATACCCACTTGCTGAGTCACACGTATGCGCTATGTGTTTAACTACCTGCAGATCATATGTTTTGACTCCAGAGTGGTACAGTAGCACTGTTGCTCGAGTGTGAGCTGAGCCCATGCGGAATCGTTCAACCACCCCAAGTATGAACTGTTTTGTGGCCTCAAATTCATCTTCAGTCAGAGCTTCTGATCCATCCAGTAAGAATGCTAGGTCCATGGCACGGTCACATGTGCCCTCAGGCATCAAGGTGGTGAAGGGGATTGTTGTGAAGGTGTCATAGGCAGGCGTTGGTGTGGGAGTTGTGAACATGGAGGAGGAGGCACACACTTCACAGCTTAATGTGTTGTTGTCACAATGACTATAGTAAAGAAAAACAAAGCATCATAAAATATAATTACAAAGCTTTCATTACCAAACATTTGGTTACCAGGGTAACCTCGGTTCTATGAAAGCCAAGTGCGGTGAGAAGCAGAGAACCAAAATATTCAAACTCATCAGGGAATGTTGTGATGGAGTATTACCATATCTTGCAGTGGTCGGGGTCATTGTGATTCAGGATGACCTTATTCCCATGCGAGATTCTTTGACCCTCATGCATACACACCTGACACTGAGAGGGATCAACACATCGCATGGCCACCTCATCCAGGAGTTGTCCTAAGAACATCAAGGTCAGTGTTAAAATCCCCACAATATTTTGATTTTTGTCCTGTCATATTCATACAGTATATAAATCCAGAAAGCATTTGGTTAGCATTTGTTGATACCTGGAGGGCAGTAGGCATGGCAGCCTTCCACACATGTGAGCGAACACTGGAGGGGATCTGGATGCTGGCAGGTGACTGGACAAGCAGGACCACAGGTATTGTATCTCCACTGGCATAACTCCTCCCCTACACCTGGGATTCTAGGATTCAGCTCCTCACAGCTCAGTGCTAAGGAATCAGAACATCATAGCATGCACATTTCCGTAATTTCACTTAGCTACAATAAAGGATTATTCTGCAGTTGATAAGTTTATAATAACTGTGATATTAGACTACTGATAAAAATGTAATCTGCATTCTGACATTCTGAGTAAAATCATTACTTTTATCACAAATAACTAGATGTTTCTTATGGGACTTCAACTTCAATTATTTTTGTTAGCTTGGTCAAGCAGTTATGACGTGTTTTTTTATATCATAAATGAATTCTTCATACTCACGGCAAAGATCATTTGATCTCCAGCTGACGAATACACCTCTCTCTGAGCAAGCCTGTGCATAGGCTGCAATAACATCACAGAAACACTGGCAGTCACCCACTGATGGGCACGAGCATGCTGCCTCCACGCACATCTCTACATAAGGCTCCGCATCCACCTACAGATACACGGGCAGAGGTAGAGGGTAAAGAGTATAAACCTGTCAAAGCATGTCATTTCATCAGTTAAAGTTTTGCCTGTAATTGTGCTCACCTGACTGTTGCATTCTTTAAAGAGGGAACCAGTGAGGATACGGCACGACTGCTCCACTGTTACCAGTTTGACAATGTTGTCGCTGCAAGGAGCAGGTATCTATACACAGAAAAAAACAAGCAAATTGGTGTGACACTGTTTATCTCTTTGTTAATGTATTGTAGAAAGTCTCTATCTATTCTGTGCCAGTGCACTATTGCAATATATGCAATGAACTGCATGTGTCACCATACTTGACTTCATTGTAATAACATAAAAAATGTATGCGAATGATTCATTTTAGTCCTTACACCACTGCGAGCTGGTAGCCTGCAGAGATTTTCAAGTAGATCAGTCACTGTGATCTCAATACATTTCTAATGTTTCTCGGTGGGATATAATGAGTAACGCTGACACTGAAAGAAATTTAATTTTCAGTCCTGTAAGCCCACAAACAGTCATGGTGAAGTACAATGCTCAGAGATTGATCTAAATATTAGAGACCATCTGATATAGGATTTTTAAGCTACTGATACTGATATTTGGTGATTTAAAAATCTGATATATAGACTGATATATTTTTCTTTTAGACACACAAAACAACAGATTTCCCTAGCATTAGTTATGAGTAGAGAGAAAGCATTATTTCCATTCAGCAAGACAACCCTTTAAGTCTAGACTTTACCTTTGTGACATCGGCACAGCTGGGAATGACCTTCCAGGAGTTTCCAAAGTGTGAAGAATCCACCTCCAGCTGGTGGTTACTGCTCATCAAGTCATTGTTCACATTCCCATCAAAATTACCACACAAGCCGCACACCCGACCCTACATGCAATAATATTTAATATTTTATATTGTGAATAAAATGAAAAAGATTCAAGTGGTCACAATTAGTCATAATACATCAGTACCCTGTATTCAGGAGAGATGTGAACCAGGAGGCGGGTTCCCATATCCCAGCTGAGGGAAATGTGTTTCCCCAGCTGCAGAGTGTAAAAGTGACCGGATCGGACAATCTCCACCTGTGAGCCCTGCGGCACCGGCGTCTTCATCTTCACCTGAAAGACAGAAATAATTAGAGGTGCATTTGGGATACTGAGAGATCAAGTCTCAAAAGCTTACAACTTGACTAAGTCAGTTCGCAGAGTGTCCAAGTAAAGCAGGACACAAGTTATAAATGTATCAGACAGAAAAAAAACTTTTAGCTGAATCTAATTGCTGAAAGATACTAGGCAATTTGTGGGTGTGCATCAAACTGCACATTTCTACTCTACTTGAGCACTCAAAGCTCTTTAGACAACATGTCTCATTCACACAAGCACCTTTTTTCTGTGTTTAAGTGCTTTTTTTGTCTAACTTTCACACTCCGAATATATTGGGAGCAACTCGGGGTTCAGCATCTTGCCCAAGGACACTTTGGCATGTATATTGGAGCAGCCAGGGCTCAAATCACCAGTCTTCTGATTTGTAGATGACCTGCTGTACCTCCTGAGCAACAGCCTCCACTGATAATTCTAGAATGAATTTTGTGAATGAATGAATGAATATCAGTCTTTAGACAAATATTTATGTACATTAAATATAACAACATATTGGGTTAATAGCCTCTCTCGAGAGTAAAGACGTTATTTCAAGTTTTACACTTTTTTACACGTTACAAGTTTATAAATCCATGTGGGCTTTGCACTGATACAATAAATCACTTAATTAGTTGGACGTGTTGATGTGAGTCAGTATAAATGATTGTTTGTGTGTTACCTCTCCATGCTGCATTATTATTAACCCTCCCTGGTAGAAGATTGTGACAGCTTTTGCACAGCGGTGTCCCACAATTCCACAGGCCTCGTTTTCCACCAGCACCCTGAAGGAACCATCTTCCCCACTACACATATCCTATTGATACGTGCAAGTGGAGAAAGATATGACAAGACCTGATTAACAAAGATCAGTGCATTGCTTCATAGTCTGCAGTTCATTTTGACGCCCTTTTTGGAAGTCCTTCTCAGTCTCTTACCTGGACTAGGACATACTGGCAAAGGCCAGGGAAAGAGTACTTGAAGCCATCAAAAGTGATGTAATGACCTTCGCCCACGGTGCGGCACACACCATCACACACTTTCTCCGTGCATTGCCACTTTCTGTTCTTGCACACACTGCAAAACAGGACACCTGCTAAGCAAACACAGTAGAGGTATTTCCTTTAATGAACAAATATATAAACAAGCCTTTTACCAGGTGTTGCAGTCCACAGAGATGGTCTGTCCTGTTGCATATGGCCTGTTGTTATGGTAACAGGGACACTGCTCCGGTATAATGCATTCTCTGCGGTGACGTACCTGAAATCAGCTTGATTAATCAATCACAGTGTTCTACTTTAAATGTTCACTTTGTTACCGACAGCATGCACACAACATAACAAACCACCTACAGTGCCAGGTGGACAGAGGCAGCCGGGGATGCAGGCAAGACTGACACAAGGCAGATCCAGATTTTGGCAGGTTCTTGCACACTCCAGACCCTTTTCTAATGCATTACACTCTGCACGAATGAGTGGAGGAGGGCACTGTGCTGACCGACGCTCTGCATGCATAAAAAAATTAATTAATTAAAAAATAAACACACAAACAAGCTTCATGACAAAAAAGAGTGAGACACACTGATCAAGTTGTTCACGGTTCAACTGTCAAATGAGAACTATCAATGAGAACTGCTCATTTTTTACAAGCAATGATCATGAAAAAGGTTTGGGAACTGAAACACTCAGTTATACCTCTGGATGGTGCTAGGTCATCATCATAGAAGAGGTCAGAGAGCAATGAAGTCGTTTCAGTGGAGCTACACCGCATGGAGCCCTTCTCACAGTAGCTACAGTCATAAGCAAAGGCAAAAATGATAAAACAGTAAAGCCTAACAGCTGTTTAAAGTTTAAAGTTCTGCATAAGCATGCATAGTCACTGACCAAATACTGTTGTGATCTGCATAGACATCATTAGGCTGGTAGAGTTGTCCATCATGCAGGCAGGTGCACTGGTCAGCCGTCACACATTCACCTGAGGAACTCAGGTACTTCCCAGTGGGACAGAAACAGCCCTCCTCACACACCCTCTCCCCTTCACAGCCAGCCTCAGCCCCAGACAGAGAACCACAAGTCCGGTCACACACACTCCCACATGCCTCATATACCTGTCCTCCTGTGCACTCCAGTGCTGTGAACACCATATCAGGGGAGGATTAGTCATTTATTCTCACTAAACCATTAGAGATATTGCATTATTGAACTGTGCAGCACTGACGCACAAACAGGGTCTAGATAGAAACATTATCAGAAAATAAATGGTACTCTCACATAATTCACAAAAGTCTGAAACTTAGTGGTTTTAAAATTACAAGCCATGAAAAACTAAGAGTCATACTTAGTTCTTAAATAATCATAATAACCACAAAAATATATTAGGACAAAAAAATGGCACCATTTGAGGAAAGAAACATTTTGCCAGCATGGGGGTGGATATATTCTGCTTGCTGTAGCAGACAGTGGCACAGGAAACATTGCATGGGAAGAGGGAAGAATAATTTCCAGTGAAATTCTGCAAATTCAGTCAAGAAACCAAAACTTGAAAAAAAAACCCCATGATGTCTACAACAAGACAGTAATCCAAAGCAGTCTTCAAATTCAGAAGTCTCAAGATTTTCGAGTGACCCTAACAGTCTCTGACCTAAACATAACTGAAAACCATAGATCCTGCAGAGGACATGCTTGTAAAATTATCTAAAAATATTGCAGAAAATGAAGTGATCTACAAAAAATGCATATAAAATGAGCCTAAATAAACCACAAAAAGAGCCTACTGAGTGTGTGTGTGCATGTGTGCGTGAGTGAGTGATCAGCTGTAAATAGGTCCAATTTGAAAGTTACCACAGAGCGCAGGGGACCTCCAGTTGAGCAGCACTCCTCTTGCTGAGCAGGCAGCTGCATAGGCGGACAGAGCCGAGCAGAGGCACTCCTCACCGTCCCCACATGCACACACATCATAACGACAGAACTGCTGGAATGGACCCGGGTTCACCAGAAAGTGGCACGGACTGAACACGTTTGACATCATCACTGCACACGCCTCTTCTGCAAAGCGCACTGGTATGGAGGTATTGGAAGGTTAGTGTTAAATCATTACTGGGGTGATGTGTGTCTGTGTGGGTGTATATACCTCTTTTTGGGTTAACAGCACATGGATCAGTTTCATATTTCTGAGTGGATTCACAGTCTCCATTGATCCTCCAAGCCTGGCCAAAAGCCTGAGGACCAGCCTCAACCAGTCCAGAACCAGTCAAAAAATCATCACCTTGGTTACCATTGTAGTTACCACACAGTCCACAGGTCCGGCCTGCCCATTGTGGACCCAGCTGTGGAGGCAGACAGAATTCAAGATAGTTTTTTTTCTTCTCATCTTTTCATACAGGGATTATTGAAAGGAAACATCTTTAAGATATACAACTTCTTCAACCTTTAAAAGCACACGGCCCCGCCCATCCCAGTCCAGACGAAGGTCCTCCCCAAACTTTACACGTACAGAAGACTGAACAGATCTCTGGATATATAAACGGCCTGTAAAATGGCACACATAGAAAACTGGCTGGTTAAAATCAGTTAATATTAATGAACAACTTACGCAAGGACTTAACAGAGCTATGCTGTTAGAGCCAGTGTATTGTCATTGCCATTATGAAATGTGTCAGAGTGCTTCTCTCATATATGGATAACCATCTTATAGGTATATTTACTTATCTTATATGCATAAAAGGTCACTGAAATGCACTTTAAAGTAGCATACCATGATGCATTGGGGTCTGGATGTCCATGCTGTTGACAGAAACAATTCCTCCATGCTTCAGCTTGACTGTCATGTCCTCCAGAGAGGGCAGACTGAGAGTCACTGAGCGTGTGCACACAGCATCCCGATCATCACCACACTGAAAGATAAAAAGCAACCAAAATGCTGTAAATGATGAAAAGCCGGCAACACGGGAGTGACAGATCGCTAACAGGGTCATCCTTGTGTAATTGTGTAATTAGTGTAAGAACAAATTCCAAATTTATTTTGCATTGAAAACCAAAGCTCCTTTTACCTGTACATTTTCAATTATGATAGAAAACTCATTTTGTGAGCAGTCCTTTGCCAGCAGATACTGGCAGTGGCCAGCAAACGTGAAGAACTTGTTGTCAAAGCTCTTGAAGTGAGACTGGCCAACAACCAAGCATTCACCTACACACAAACAACAAGGACATGACATCAGAAATGAGGACTTTATTTCCCAAACGAAAGTATTAGTGAGTGTGTATTACTGTACATCTCTCTCACCAGGACAGCCTTCATTGGTGCATTCCCATGAACCGTGACGACACACACTGCACAAAAGAGCCATTTGTTTGAAGGAAGCATATTTTACAGGGAGATATTTCTGTGTATCTGTATTTGTGCCTGCACTGCCCTCTCACCAGGTGTTGCAGTCCTGAGAGACTGTGGCTCCTGGCGGGAAATGCTTTCCCATGTGCGCACAGGAACACTGGGATACCTCAACACAGCGATTACCATCCAAAACCTTGCCAGCTGAAACACACATGCACGCCATGTTACTACTAGAAACAGTAAGACGGAGACAGGAAATAGATATCGTAAGCGAGGGGTTACCAGGGCACGTGCAGCCATCAACACACTCTTCCTTGCAGACCTCCTGGATGTTGAGGCTATGGCAGGTTGTAGAGCAAGACTTGGTGCATTCACTGTACTGCATGCCAATTGGACATTTGGGGACTTTACAAAAAAGAAAAGCATATATAAATAATTCATGTCATGTTATAACCTGTTGTTATTTTTAAAGAACTAATAAACGCACAGCACTGGCTTTCCTGCGACCAGCCTCGAAGAAGTATCCCATGAGCGTGACATGTGCGAGCATACTCCAGCAGGATTGGACAGTAACAGTCTTCAGGCCCCATCTGATCACAGTGACAGGCCTCCTCCTGACACAGCAACAGGAATGGGTCGGGAGAGACCAAGTGGGCGCAGTGGAGAAACACACTAGAGGTCTGCAACACGCTGCAGCTGGACAAAATCTACACACAAGCACATGCAAGGAGAAAATAAGTTGGTTAGCTCTTTTTAGGCCTACAACCTGTGCAGCTGAATAAATGGGATATAGAAACCATGTCTGCAACTTCAACAGAAAAAAGTTAAATGCCAAAGAAAAAAGAGGAAGAGTGGATAAACATCTGGTGGGTGAAAATGATGAAAATGGCAACATCATAATGATAGAAACAGAGATTTTGAATAAAAGTAAAAGAATATATATTTATCAATTTTGCAGTGAACTGAAGGAGATGCTGATAGGATCCTATGGTTTCACACTAACATGAAATTTGTACAGTTTTCTCACATGTGGGTGTTTCAGATGTGTAAAATGTTCTTTTGAAAACCAACTGCTTTTTTTTTTTCATATCTGCTCACCCACAAAGACCGCACAGGCTACAGAGCTGCAATCACACCTGTCAGATTTGTCTGCTTACCAGCTGTTTGTTTTTTTAAAGAGATTGGGCTGTCTTCCCCATTTCAGCATATTGAACCTGTATGAAATGTATGTATGTATGAAAGTCATATTGCCTTGATAAAAAATAGAACAGTTGTATTAAAAATGCCAAGTCTTTCTAAATTCTTAAGTCAGAAATCTGACACAATATGAGATATTTAAGCACATTTTAAACCTTTGTCAGATAAAAGTTAAAAGTAGGGACAGAATAGTAAATGGGGCTAATAATATGTATCAGAGGTTCATTCTTGGACATCAAACAAGCACAATGTGGGTTATAGTTGACACCTTAACCCCAAAACCCACCTGATTTTAAGATATATATTATATGTTTGCAAAGAAAAATATTTATTTACAAACCTTTATGAGTTTATGTGTGTGCAAAAAATATACCGAATGCCTTCAACCTATTGCATATTAACAGTAAAAAAAACCCAAAGACAAATTAGGGCATAATACACACAAAGAAATATCAGGTGCTTTGTTAGGAAGTGAACCACTTTAAAATACCTTTTTTATTGTGAGGAGAACTGCATGAAACTTTTATTTAATGACTTTTTTCTACACATCAGATATCATGACACGCCTACTACCTGAACATGTGCGTGTGTGTTTTAACTATCCTCTCACCGTGGAAGTTTCTTTTGTTGTGTTACAGGATTTTGATGGATTTGACACACGTTGACAGGGCTGATCAGCTCCCTTCACTGCCCACGAATTTGCAAAGTCATAAGTGTCCTCTGTTAGGAATCCTGAAAAATACACAGGCATGCACAGACAGAGAGACAAACAAGTTGACAGATTTGTTCTTAATCTCATCCTACCACGACTGTGTCTTTTGCTTTCTTTTACTTTGTTATCTTTTCCTGTACTCAGTTGTTACTCTTCCTGTTGCTGAGTGCTGGTGACTCAGATCGTTTCCTCTTTTCCAGTAATAATAAACTCTCCCTAGTTTCACTCTTTTCACAGTTTCATCTTGTGGACTCTATGGCACGCACATACCTTCCTGAGCAGTATATTCATCAGCAGTCATAGAGTTGAAGTTGCCACAGAGGCCGCAGGTGTGGTTTGCATGGCGATTGGTCAGAGTCAAGGCGATGTTGGCAGCATTATCAATGGTGACAGTGAAGCCAAACTCCTCACTCCAGAGCTTGTAAAAGCCGAGCTCTGAGCCCACAAACACAGAGTGAGATGCATAGGGCAGTGACAGGCTAAAAAGAAAAGAAGGCATAAATCAAGCTTCTGCAGAAGCAAACTAGCGAGGAGCTTTCAATATTTATACACACAAACTTAATGATGAATGACAACGCTAGCATGCTACCTTTTTTCTCCTTGTGAGAGCCGTCCGTCTACAGACAGGTGCAACTCAAAGACATCCCCCAAAAACAGTGTGATTCCAGCTCTTTTGCCATTTTGAAAGTCGCCTGCAGATCCAAAGCACATTTTGAACACACTGTTACTACTTTGTACCACCACCATGGCAGACTTAGCCAAACAAGACAGCAAATTAAAAGTGAAGATGACTAGTAAACAGTTTCCAAGAGCCAATATATTGCATCAACGTGGCAATACACACTAAACTACACAAGCTAAGCCTGGCACACCATTAGAATTCAAATCTTTTTTGAATCTCTTTATTGAATTCGAGCGTGACTCACCCAGCAGTGTGAAGGAGTGGTGGTTGCAGTCCCCAGCCAGAAGGTAGCTGCAGTCTCCAGGAAAGTCATACAAAACACCATCGAATGTGTGAAAGTGGTGTCGTCCAAACAGACTGCATCTCCCTGTCATGCTCGCCACACAAGCTGGACACACACACACAAACACACACACACACACAGATATGCCAATGTGTGTTGAAGAAGAATTATAAGAGATTTCATATGAAGCATGTCACGTAGTCTGTAAGGATGTGTCACTTTTTGGGTGTAAAGATAAAAATGATGCTGGATATTCTCCAATATAATACTCACAAGTCAGCTGCAGGAAAACCCAAATTCCTCGCAAATATCTCTTTATGTACTCCTGGAACAGATAAATATATATGCCTTCATTTTCATCACAGCTTAAACTAATATCTTTATCGTCTGATGTACGAAGATCATGTTATTTTGTGTGCGATGTTAGGCCTGCTTCAAAACCCCTTTTTTTTTACTTCTCTAAACTCCAAGTAGTCCTACCTCCATGACGCCAGACTCCAGAAACAGCAGACACAATCCTAAATCACGATGTTAAGACCTCGCAGAGTCAGGACATTATAAAGTAATGTGATGGTCAAGCATTGGCTAAACTAAGAAGAATTTCAGCCCCACTGGAAGCTCAGTTTTATAGCAAAGAGTGCACCCAATCCATGTTTCATAGGCGTTCTCTTAAAACCACTCCCCTTGCCAGGTTCAGAAAAGAGGGGAAGAATGCCTTTCTGTCCACAACTTGGAGCCTGCAGACTGACACCATCAAACACACTCAACGGGACAATGCCAGGATATGCCCACTGATCGCCTGGCTGAGCGATTAGTCTACACATTGGTATCTGTATCGGTGCCAAGACAAACAATTCTTTTGGAAAAAAAAACACTTACTAGAGCGATCTCACGCAATTACACTGCTTCAGTAGTGTCACATGCACAAATACACTTGTCTTAGCGGCGCCAAAATTACACACACAATAACAGACACGCACACATAATGGGAACATGTGCTGCTCAGCACTCTCAGGTGGAAACTTACGTTGTCTCTGGACGAAGCTGAGGAAAAAAAAGAATAATATTTTTTGTATTTTCAGATTCACAACCTGTGTCACAATGTCACAAAAATAAGTATATAAATAAGTATAAAGTAATTATAAATAAGTAAATAAGCATCCTGCAGACTGAGGCTGTCTCTTTTGCTTTCACTCTCTTCATGTAACTCTAAACTAAATGCGTTATGATCAGGGTCTGTGGAGACTACCTGATCTACCTGTCTGGTGTAAACAGACAAAGCACCTAAAACGTTCGCACAGTATGTAGATGATCCATCATGAGTTGAGATGGAAATCACCTGTGGAGGTAGACAAAACATATGGAGGTGCTTCAAACACACAGCAAACCCACGCAGACTTTCATAATCTGCCTGATAGAAGATGTCTCAGCTTGAAACAAGGGTATTATTTGCATCGTTGAAATTATGTAAGTACCCAAAAATGTCCTGTAGTGCAACAGTGAGATGCCAAGAGACATTTTTCAAAACAGACAAATGAACATGCTGAATTTGGGGGAAAAAAAATCTAGCAAATTATTATTGGCAAATGTGCCTAAATGTCTTCTGTGTGGCACAGCTCTGATCAGAATGAATAACTTAACTGAATGGGCATGCAGAGCTTTGGGTAATTATACATCTGCATGGTGAAGCACTTTTGGTTAAGTTGGTTATCCTGCAGAATTCATGGAGTCTCTTAGTTTCTAATAAGTTATCGAGTCCACAGGTGTATGCTTCAAAATGTCAGAAAAGTCATCGTTAGCCCTTTACAGTCAAATGTATCATATTTGATACATGAGTTTTGAGTTTTCTACATCATCAGTGTCCCCCCCCCC
>VVHJ01002614.1:6799-33870 GCA_015107715.1 Tylochromis polylepis | reverse complement strand
GGGTGGTGTGAGGGGGGGGGGGGGGGGGGGGTGAGGTGGGGGGGGGGGGGGGGGGGGGGGGGGGGGGGGGGGGGGGGTTGGCCGTTTTCCCCAGGGAAAACGCTAGGTTTTAAAGTACTCCTTTGGCTCTTACTTTGCTCCATCAGTCACGGTTTGTAAGCTCTCTTTTGCATATTCTGCAATATCTTCAGAGTCAGATTTGAAATCAGTTTGATCTATCAGCACCTTTTAATAAAAATAAATAAATTTGTTTCCTTGGAAATCCCTTCCAGCCTATGAGCTGAACCTGTTCCACTTGTTTCCAGGCGTTTTTATGTATACTGTAGAAATCTGTTAGCTTTGATGAACATAATATATCAATGCACATTTGGTGGATTGCACAAATGAATGCGAGTTCTGGATAAATGCAAGCAGTAAACTAGGCAATGATAATCCATTTTTATTTAACATGTCAAAACAGTACTAACATTAAATCTGATGAACACTGCATTTTTGTGAGTTTGTCTTGATTTACAAATTCACTTGGTTCAAATTTTTCAGATGTACATAATATTTAATATCAATACAAGCTCATTTTAACTTAAGACCCGTTAGATTTGATGTCACTCAGCTGCATGCAATCTACATTAGCAACACATGAACCCGGGGGGGGGAGGGGCACACACCAACAACAAAGACAGTTAAGGAGGACTGTTCTGACTAGGACCTTCAAGAGGGTTCTCCTCCTCTAAGACCAAAGGATTTGTCATTTCGGCTTCTTTGGTAACATCTACTCTCATCAGAACCACCATCCTGAAATGAGGACAAACAGGTGTTATAGGCAGAAAAAGGATAGTACCATGTTAGCAGTTCCAGCCAACTGTGCATCAATTCTCCCATATCAACATGCTTTCTTTATACGCATCTTCATTAGCCTTCCTGAGAGGCACATGTCCAACACAGCTCCAAGAAACTATCAAAGTACAGTAGTTTTTCCCAGTGGTACAGTAAGACACTCGAAAGAACATGTATCCAATCTGTCATCTGGTAGATACAAATCACCATACACAGTTCACATGGGAACTATAGCAGATAGTTCCACATGTTTGAAATGGCAGATTTTTTGTGGCAGTTGCCTTTTATATAAAGCAGTTTGTCTTTTTCTAAAAAGATGCAATAAAAGTAAGTGTTTGGGGGGGGGGGGTTAAATTGTTGAACCAATTGCTTTGTCAAAAGTCAAAATTATTTGTGTTAAATAAAATCGACATGTGGATACCAGAGATTTATATTAACATGCAAAAGAGGAACTTACCTGGTGGGGGGGGAAAAAAAAAAAGTTGGATTAGTAATGAGGAACTGAGTCTTCTAGCTTCCAAGCAGAAATGCTTCTCTATTCAAGTTACTGTTTAAAACATTTCTGCTGAGAGTCACTCTTAACAAGGAAACTGCCCTTGTTTTGGTTTACTGAATAAATACACCCTGGTTAAAATTCAATCAAACACCTTCAGGTACTTTAGCTCAATAACATACTTCTATTGACAAATAATGTCATATGAAAGCAGCCTTGAATGTACCACAGAGTTTTGAGGATGCCATGTGTATGTAAAATGCTAAAACAAACAGTAACGCACAAAAATGAGACTTACTGTTTAAAGTTTACTGTGATTACAGCCCGATTTATGTCAATTATATACATTTCACCTCTGTAATATTCTTGATATTTATAATTTAGCCATTTCTTCCATTTTGTGAACTTTGTAATATATTGTATTATTTAATTAGTTCAGTCTGTTACTGTTATGTCTTGAAGCAACAGTAACCCACAGATAATCCATAAGGAAATTATAAGTATTCTGATTTAGGGCACACTAAAATAAACGGTAACTGAGGATGCTAGTAGGTACAATCAGAAATTTAGTTTTAACATTTATGATTGTATGCTTTAATTATGTAAACTTTGTATTGTTAACGTAACAATTTGGCCAGTGGCTGGTTGCATTTAACATTAGACAGAGTAAAAAAAAAAAAGTAATAATTTTGTCACACCTCATGTACATCATCTCTGGTTTTTAGTCAAACTTGCAAAAGCAGTGGTATGATCCTTTAAAACTTTGTTACACTTAAGGCATAATTATTAGCTTACCCAATGACAGACAAAGGGATCACACAGAGTCCTGCAGACAACAGGAACACAAAGCCAGGGCACCATGACACCGTAGCAGCATAAACACTGTTAAAGACTCCAGTCGATACATTGTTGCTTAAAGTCTCCAGAAAGTACATAAAGGCAAACAGGGCTCCTGCAAAATAAAAATAATAAAAATAACAACAACAACAACAACAACACCACCACCACGCTCAGGAGGTGAAAGGGTTACACAAACCCTAAAAATTAAGAGTTTAATTCTGTCAAATCCAACAGAAACTTGAAGTGCTTTGTTTTTAAGTGCACCCTGAAGCTTCTGGAATGTGCCATCCTTCAATGGACCGACTCCACAAACACACTCAGACATGGTTCTGTGGTTCATGTAAAGCACTAAACTCACTCACCCTGCTCAGACTTTGAGACAATCTCTGACATCATGGAGCGCAGAACAGGGAAAGGCATTTTAGACAGAAGCATTGTTGCAATTGCTGGAGGGGAAAATGCATAACAGACAATTACTTTTATATTATGCAACATATTTCAGCAATTATAATGCAACTACATTGACATCTGGGCCAATGAACATTTCAGAATTGTTTAATGTTAATTTCCTGTTCCTCGATAAAGATGTACATCTCTTAGATGGCATTAGATACTAGAGGATTAAGCAAAACAGTGATAACTGATGATTAAATGGGACAATCCATTTTGTTACTACCAGTTAGTAGTGCAGATTTATAGCATTGCATTAAATCTATGCTGTAGCCAAAGACAATACAGACCTTTGCAGCTATGATGGGTCTGCAGTTGTAATTGCATCTACCTCACTCATTGTGCAAATAGAACTACTAATATTCTGCTAGTGTAGACAAATGCAGTAGTGTTCTTTTTGTAGCTCTGACGAAATGTGTATCGACTCTAGAGCTAATACATTTTGAACAGTTTTACTGAAAACTAAGATGGAAAAGACTTTAAAACAGCCTCCAAGTCCAACATGATCAGCTTTACTCATGATGGCAGAGCAGCACAAACATCTCACCCACTATGGCAGGATTTTTATGGGTATAAAATTACTTAAGCAATTTGCAGAGTTCCAGTATTTTGATTGCCCAATTAAGAGTGCTAAAAACTTAAATTCTGATTCTTCTGTATAATAAAGAAGAGTTCAATATTGTCACAGCAACTCATTCCTCCCCTCACCTATAAACATAAATGAAGTGGTCTTAGCAAACGCTGTCATCCCCATGCCTGTCGCCAGAGACAGGACCCCGAACAGGACAATGAACAGCTGGGGCACACCGCAGTATGTAAACAAGGACACTCCCACAAAGCTAGTCAGGAAAAGAGAGGTGAATAGTGCTGAGCCATAGCCAATCAAAATCTCAGTCCAGCACAGGGGCTTATTGAGCTCATACAGCGTTATCATGGAGACCCCGCCTATATATGCAAAGGAAAAGCTGACAAAGATGACAATGAGGGCGGCCAAAGCAATTTTACAACTGCGACTAGCCCCTGCAAGCATCTTGTAGATCCCACAGACCATTTGTTTTATGGCCGAGTGCCGAGGTGACAAATCTATAATAATGGCATCAGTTGGAGGCTTCATAGTCTCCTCAAGGACAAAGACTGCATAGATTAGGCCCAAACACAGTATCAATGAAGAGGTTAGGAAAGGCCAGTTAAATCCTGCAGTTTTCAGGAAGTAGCCTGTTGATACTGAAGCCCCGCCAGCCAACACGCCAATCATCATGTCCACTCCAGCCATGCGCAGCGTCTTCTGGCGACAGGTGTCACACAAGTCTGCTATGTAGGCAAAACAGCCACCCAGAAATGTGCCCAAACCGCCACACAGAGCGTTGAGGATTGAGGAGCCAATGAGTAGGTAAATGTTGAGCTCAAAATAGGACACAGTCAGGTAGGCCAAGGTATTGATCAACATGCCAATCACAGGGATGATGATGGTGATCCTGCGCCCAGCTCGGTCGCTGTAGGTCACCAGCATGAGAATGACCACCAAAGATGGGATTGTGCAGAGGACGTCTGTGTAAAGGGAGAAGAGAGATGCCTGCTTCTGTACATCCTAGAAATGCAGAGAGAAAAAAAAAAAATTGTTTAAGTCAGTTTTCTAACTGCAAAAGCAAACTCACCAAAACACAGTTAGGTACCCGTGTTTTTGGACACAGAAATTTTTGAAGTTTTGCCTCTGTATAACCCCAGAGTGGATTTTAAAAATCAACAGCACATTAAATAAAGTGCAGCTTTTTAGCTTCAAATCAATTTAAAGCTTAATCAATTTAATAACAATGCCACACAACCGTTTTGGAATTACAGCCATTTTTAATATAGTGCCCCATTAACAGAGGCTCAACTGACTGAAAAGCAGCTCCACAGCCAGTATTCCCTGGGATATTCTATGCAGTTGATTCCAAGTGTTTCAAAGCCATGCAAATGGATAATGACCCAAAGCATACTGCAAAAGCAACCCAAGAGTTTCTCAAGACAAAGAAATATTGTCTTGAGATTCTTCAGTCACCTGATCCCTAAAGTCAGATACCCAAAAACGAGCAGCAACTGAAGGTGGCTACACTGGGATGCTCTTCTAGTCCTTTAAAGTGAGGAGAAACAGCATTTGCCAATGTCTGTGCTCTACAGTTCTGGCATTCAGCAGAGGATTCTCATTCAAGAATTAAAAATAATCCTTATATTTAAAATTGTTATTGTTCAATTATTTCAGAGCCTATGCAAACAGAGGACAGTATAGAAATGGCTGTAATTCCTAAATAGTTAATGCAAAAAACTAAAATTAAAGCCAAAAGCTATTTCAATCAGTTGAAGAAACCTTCTCATGCATCATGCACTTGTAAATGTCTAAATGATGCCAGAACTTTTGTGAAATTAGCATTATATATATATGAATTTTCATGCTACAGTACCAATGAGAGTATTCAGTGCAACAGTTTTAAGCGAAGCAGAGTGCAAATGCAACCAATGGTGATTTGTTTGTTTTTTAGCATTTTACTCCACTTAACTGATCACTATAACTGCACATATCCTTATTTTATAGTAGGTCTTTCCTTTTTTTGGTGCCCAAAACTTACACAGTACATCTATAGCTCATTTCATGCAAGGGAAGGGAAACAGAAAAAAGTTGGTAATGAATATACTCCTTTGAAGTGAGGTTTATGAATGAAGCCTACCTTATAGCCAGTGATTAATGACAAACCTCATAACTATGTGAGTCGTTGCTGGCGTTTGCTGCACATCTGGATATGTCAGAGATGGGATAGGTGGTATTTGTCATCTGCACCCAGAGCCTCCGGTAAACATATTGCTGCATAAGTGGAGCACTGAGAAAATAGGAAAAAGCGCACAGGGCCATCACAGGCTCCGGAAGCAAGAGACGCTTCATTCTGACAGGGGCTAGAAAATGTCCTGAACAAGAAATAAAGGACAATGATTAGATTTGAACTCAAGTGACAACTGAAACTTGATCACTCCACATGCCTGAAGAAGGCATGGCCATTCTTGTACTGTAGTTTAAAAAAAAAAAAAGGAGGGGGAAGCAGTCTAAAACTGGTGAAACCGGTTGGTCAGTGATTTTAGTGTTGCAACTGTACAATGTATAGGATTTTAAAAAAGTCACCCTATTCCACTTAAAAACTAGAGTTCTGATTCAATGTATAAGAAATTGTCTGCATGGGCAATATTTGTTTGATTTGGTTTGTATTTTATTATTCAAGAAAACTGCATTACATTACTGATCCATTGTATACTGTACCAAACAATCTGTGGTACATATACGTATATATATATAGCCAGTATTCAGGTTTGTGTGATATTTGGAGATTTATATCAAAAAGACTGTCACAGACTCACTGGTATAATACCCAACCACAGAGCCTGGAGTAAAATATCAACATGGTATAAAATACTGATTAAATATATAAACAGTCTAAATTATTGCTCTAAGATGGTACTTATCAGCAGTCATATGTTGTGTTTATCGTGCCAAATATAGTATATAATATATGTAAATATAGGCACTTTTCCAATGGCACAATCTGGGTGTAAAACAGTTCTTGACTTTGTCAGTAAAAACACTGAAATGAACAGTTAAATACATTTTTCCCTAATCATAGAAAGCCATTTTGACTCAGCATTTCCCCTTAATTTATGACAAAGCATCCACCACACACACACACACACACACACACACACACCAGTGCCATGTGAGAGAAACTGAAGAAGCTGAAACAGCACTACAAGGAAGTAGAAGTTCACAACAAAAGATTGGTTAATTTCACAATGCTGGCTTCCTATAAGCAGCATGAATGCAAACAGAAAGCAGCCTTAGCATGGTGTTCTTGGAGGAGTTCCCCAGTGTGTACTTACCACCAGCTAATCCCCAGAACTGATTGGTTTGACGTTCAACAACCAGACTTTAGAGACTAAAAGGACATGTGCTGGAATGTGCCAAAATTCAATAGTACATATAACAGAAACTCAAACTAATCCTTCACAAAAAGTCCATCATGAAATGTAAGCAGGATATAAAACTAAACAAGGACAAACATTAACAATTAGTTCTATGTATTGTCTGCAATATTAAAAGCAATGAAAGATATTACATAGGCAAAAAGACTGCAAGTTTGTTTTCCTTCTGTAAAACAAGGATTTATACTTGTTTCTTCCTCCCAGTGAGAGTTTGCATTTAAAGCCAGTGTTCCAACATGACATCTGGGCTAGTGATCATCCCAAAAATGACACTAATAGTTTGTGAAAGAGGAAGGAAGCGCTAAATCACTCCATTCACTGATTTCACAGGTGTTCAATCAAGCAGAGGGAAGCACAATATAAGTAAAATAAAGTAGATCCAGAACGCAGGTTTAACAACCTGAGTCAAACTTCAACATGAGAAACTCATCTTCCACAAAATCAGTTTGTTCAGTCAGCCCCAAGTATGTTTAGTTAGTGTTCAGTGTGCATGAGTAATGAAACAAAGTAGTCATCTGTGGGGCTCCAATAGGATTCACCATGGCAACAAGAAAATAAAGAGCAGTACTTCTACTGTAATCCAGTCTGCAGAGAAATAATAATACATACCAGTGTGGATCATGACATTTATCTCAAAAAGAAGGGGGGGTGATTTTAATTAGTGAGATCCACTTATTGTTTACTCAACTCAAATTTTCTTAAATCAAGATGGAGAACCACAAAACTTTACATTTGATTTTTAAATCTAATCATTCCACTATAACCTGAAGGGACAAAACGCACGTGACAATAACTGCAGATAAGGCAATTTAATTATGGACGCAAATTTGATTCAGGTACTCTGCAGTTGAGGTTCAATCTTTATATTTTTGGACATTTATAGTGAGAGTGGGGAGCAGCCTGAAGAGAGCCTGAAGAGAGCCTGAAGAGAGCCTGAAGAGAGCCTGAAGAGAGCCTGAAGAGAGCCTGAAGAGAGCCTGAAGAGAGGGCGCTATGCTCTGGAGAGAAGAGGAATGAATGTCACTCAAATCAAGACAGAATGTGTGTCAACGAATGAAAAGGAGACGGGTTTAACAGTAAAGATGAAAAGAGTAGAGGGAGTGGAGAGGACATACAGAGGGCACTTTGAAAGAAACTGCAAGAATGAGGAAATGAAACAGCATGTCAGACAGCTGTTTCATATCAGTTCGTCAAATATGTGACACATGGACTAAATTTCATGAACTGAGATAAGATAACTCTCAAGAGCAGCAATAGTGAGCAGGTAGGCACCAGCCAGGGAGCACGTTAGGAGTATAGTCTGCTGCCCTGATAAGTGACTGTTTAAGATGGCTCCCTCTGGAGTAGAACACTCATTTTCCCTTATCTCAGGATGAACAGACTCAGACTTTTACACTAAACATGCTTTTTGGAGGAGGGCAAGGATCAATAAAGTCAACAGCAGTTGTTCCGTTTGCTCGGACTGAAGAATAAATAAGGTCCTGCCCTTCCTTTGTTTCTTTCCCCACTGTTCTCTGCACATTTAATATCCGACAATGATGATGGTGACACTTTATCATTTATTCCCACTATAGCATTTTACATTTTCTTAACCATTTACTTAAACTTGTCACTGTTGGATGAGATTTAACTTTTCATTTCTCTTTAATATTTATAGATCATCAAGTTTAAAAGAAAGTTCAAAACTTTTGGATCTTACTAGTATTGTTAACACCATCAAAAAAGGTCAAGAGGACCAGCCTTGGATATATTTTCCAATATTAGACACTAATACACACACTGTTGCCACATGGTTGTTGTCATGGGGACATGATGTCAGTGTACTTTGCAGATATTTAGCTGTGAGCCGAGTGATTTGTCTGGCTTACTTTAGCTAATGACAGTCAAGCCAAGTGCTGCAGAATTCATGTTACCTTAGGTATACTTGATAGATTCTGCTTTTAAATGAGAGCTTTCGACCTTACCCTGAGGTCAACAATATGAATTAAAACATGGAGTAACTGAAGCACGCGAAAACTCACCCTGCCTAATTTGTAGTAAATATAACACAGAAGCACAGAGAATGGCAATTTTTGGTAAATCTATGGCACTGGGTATCATGAGGTTTAATATGTGATAAATCTATGATAAAGTAGCACACCACGTGAATAAAACAGGGTCAGGATTTTATTAAGTACAACCTTACCTTCTTTAGGATGTTGGGAAAATGGACACTACCAGTGGCCCGCCTGCCTGGCAGTAAAAATAAAAGTGAACCAGGCAAGTTGATTGGCCAGCCAGAGTTTCTGGAAATTAAAGTCCCAACTCAGTTCACCTGTGAGGCTGGCTGGAGCTCTCTGACAAGTTTTCTTTTTTTTCCCCGTGTACTAAATTCACATAGTAAAAACTTGACATCAGATGACTTAAATGTGACTACGATGTTAGAAAACAGTAGACCTGCGAGGTGGATAGTGGTGTATATATTGGGTATCGTATAATTTACAGGCATTCAGTAAGCAGGGGTTGCTGGTGATGTGCCAAAAATTGATAAACTGCCAAAGCAATTAACAATATCTTTGTTTATACTGGTAAATAGACAGTAGTCAGCATGAGTTATGGAGGGGTTATAAAATAAAGAAATGACCTGTTTTGCAAGTATCTTTATTCTTCTGTGTTATTGTACCTACATTATAATCAGTCCGGTCCTTTTTGGCCACTTAACTGTGATGTTATATAATTGAAATCTCTCTTGAAAAAGACATCTTTAATGTCAATGACACTTTTTACGTGGATAAATAAAGTATGTGTAACATGATGATAGGGATGTTCATTCATAAGAGATAAATTTGACATCTGTTTGACATAATTTACATTTTAAATATAGGCAATCAAATATTTTCAAATATCAGAAATGAATTTTTCTGCAGAATCATTTTGTGCTGGGAGCTAGCTAGGAAATTAGAAACTATTTTTTTATGTTTGTTGTGAAGGTCACTGGGTATAGCAAACAGCATTACATTTAAAACTGTTCTTAGCATTTCATCTTCATCAGAAAGATAAAAAGCTTACATATTGAACTCAAATACTTTGAGTTCAATATGTATTAAACATCACCTTTTTTAAATAAAGTTTTTATAAAGATAAATATAATTTTTTTAAAAACTGCATGCAATAATTTGCAATTAATTGCATGCTCAAAAAAATGTTTTGTCTCACTCCCATTTCTTCTTGTTGCATGTTGAAGCTCTACTTAGAACCTTGTTAAGCTCCAACCATGTAAAATATGATTTTTTTTGCCATTTTTCAAGTGGTCTTAAACTTTTGATCAGGACTGTATGTATTAAAATACAGAAGCTTGGAAACAATGGTAAACATTTTTCTTTTTATTAGACTGTTGTGAATATTGTGTTGACACAATAATTAAGACTACTACACCCAAAACTTTGCATCTTAGATACAACAAAACCTGAACAGAGGTTGATTCTTACAAACTTCAGGTATGTAGTGGCATCTAATTGTGCTGGTGCTTTCTTCTTCTGTTTTGTGTGAAAGAAATTCCCAAACCACTTTTCTTCATTTAGTCTGTTGATATTCTCCAGATAATTGGAAAGGTTTTACAGTAGTATGGAAAACTGAGCTTTTCAATCTGTTCGAACCCCAAGGTAAGCAGAGACCTAATAAGTGACCAATTTAGTCCACAAGGTCTTTGGTTTGGTCAAAATACAGAGTGGTGGGTTGTTTCCAGAAAGAACTTTAGTCTTCATACTTTGAAATGACTACCATAACTCTTAGTCCCCTTTACCATTTGTGGCTTGGTCTTTTACCTTTTCCGTGAGCAAAACGTGATGTCAAGGTCAAATTTAATTTGCTACAGAAAATATAAAGTAAAAAAAGAAATAATATAAATTTAAAACGTATGCATTCAAAATGTTTTTGAAAATGTCATCGTCATGGTCAGACTTATTTCTACCAATTTTAAGTAGAGTTGTTAAACCCGAGAGGTGGAGAATTCGGGATCCGTTTACCCATAACTCTAATAAGCACAGTAACAAAGGAAGAAAATGTAACCTATATTAACATCATATAAAAAACTCAAATAAAAATAAAATAAACCACACGCAAAACAAACAAACAAAAAAAAAATCTTAACAAGCAAGGTGCTGTTAGTGTTTGGTAGTCCCGGTGTCTCAGGTAAGAAGAGGGCTGTGATCACTCTGATCTTGGGCAGGATTCTCCTCCTCTGAATCGAAACGCTTTGGCCTTTGGACCTCTGTAGCAACATCCACTCCTATCACACTCAACACGCTGAAATGAGGTGGAAAAAAAGGGGGTGGTATAAGAGCACAAGAAAAAAAAAGAAAAAAAAAAGGGGGGGGGATACATGTCTGCTAAAGCTCAACCTAAACTGGTCAATTGTTTTCTGTGTCAGTTTCTTCCTCTACATCTCTAGCAGCCCTTCTTAACATTACATCCATACACTTTCTACAACTACATCAAACTACCAAATTTGTATACCCATTTTGTATCATCTGCTGTATATACATATTACAAGATGCATCAGCTCCATGGAATCCTTACTGCTGTTTCTTTTTAGCAAGTAAGGACAACAACAGCCAGACCAGATCAGTTTCATTTGAGTGCTGACGTGGCTTGAAAATGCTACCACTGTATAGACTCAAAAGGAAAAATGTAGTCTCTTGCTGAATTCGATTAGTTTTTCTGTTTTTAGACGTGATTGCTAAACCAGTGCTTTGTTATTCTATGACTAGCCACTACGTAATATAAGGAAATGTGACAAGAGCTTCACTCACTGAAAGAGTTTTTCACTACACCCAGTGCTGACTAAGTAGTGCAATTAAGTTCAACAGGGGAAAAAAAAAAAAGTAGTAAGTATCCTTTGAAGGCTGTACTTAAGTTGAATTAAAGAGCAAAGCAAAGCCAAGGCTGTAATAGCCCAAAAATCAAATCAAAGGGATACTGTGCATGTCACAGAGTTATAATACTTACCAAAGAGAGGACTTATATTGTAAAAGGAGTTGGATAATGAATGAGGAACTGATTCTTCCTATGTTCTTCCTGCTTAAGCAGAAAAAAAAACTTCCCTTTTCTAAATAACTGATAAACAGTGACTTGGCAGCTTGTAATGCAACTCCATCCACACAGTGCAGAGTTACACTTGCATCCTCCTTCCCCCAAAACTCAAATGCCTTCAGTCAAAATGGATCATTAACAAAATCCAGGACAAACAGGATACAGGACAGTGAGCTTTGGCAGTGGATAATGGTTTCTGTGTGCAACACACTGAAAATACACGGTGACATGAACAAAAGTACCAAGACCTGAGGTGGATAATGTTAAACTATTTCAAGTGACTGATATTTATGACATAGTAAAATGAATGGAAACTAATAATGTCTGGGAGGTACAGCAGGAAATTAGTTTGGAAACTGATTATTCTATACATCAATTATAACTCCCAGTGCAGTGCCCGTTCAGAGAGCGTAACCCTGGTTACTTTTATAGCTACAATTCTACCGCTAAATGCATCACATGCAGCCAATAACTGAGTTTCTGTTTTTAAAAGAAAACAGTTATGAAAAGCACAATCACTAAGATTATACCTTTATAGCTGGAGAAGGCCAGATTACAGTTTAGGGCTTTATCAACAATTGCTCATACAAACATCATGAGTGAGTGACTAGAGCCATTATATACTTAATGAAATTTAGTTCAGCTATCTTTGTGAAAAAAAAAGTTTTAGATCAGAGGTACATCATTGTGTAAAAATTAACCTTTTTTGGTTGAGATAGGCTAACTGGTGGACAGAAAGAGATTTTCTCAAATTATTAGTAAGACTGCAATTTGCAGTAAAACATGCAAAAATGCTGGCCTGGCCATTTTAAAGTTGCGGGAAATCCATTGGTCTACTGACTGACTTACCCCAAGGCAGTCAAAGGAATCACACAGAGTCCTGCAGACAACAGAAAGACGAAGGCTGGGCACCACGCCACCGTAGCAGCATAAACACTGTAGAACACTACAGATGATACATTATTGGACAAGCTTTCCATAAAGGAAACACAGGCAAACAGGGCTCCTGCAATACAAAAAAAACCCCAAAACAAACCCAAGTCAGACAAACAGAAAAAGATAAATGAATCTGCAAGTCACAGGGTTACTAACAACTTTTGATGTTTAGTTTTAAGATAACCCTCTGCTAAATTCAACAGAAACTTGGAGAGCCAAAGTTGCTGAAACAGGCAATCCTTCAATGGACTCTGACTCTACAAACACACTCAGACATGGTTCTGTGGTTCATGTAAAGCTCTAAAAAGTCACTCACCTTGCTCAGACTTTGGGACAATCTTTGACATCATGGAGCGCAGTACAGGGAAAGGCATGATAGACAGAAGCATTGGTATCCTCACTGTGGTAAATGAAAAATAGAAGATCAACATTACATAATGCATCACACTGTAGTAGTCTTAATGTAACTGCATAAAACTATATGTATGTAATATACGGGGAAATTAATATTTGCAAAATTGTTTAGTTATTTATGAAAAAAAGTATGTGGAAGTTGTAAATGTAACAGATGTGCATTTTCATTTAGATTGTTGCAATAAGATAATTAAGGGAAGCAAATGAGTGATAACATAATTACACTGTTTATAAGTTTACAATGCAATAAAAAAAAATAAGAGTCTCTAGTAGTAGATCTGCACCTTATAAAGCCACCATAAAAAGGCCTAGTCTGTCAATTAGTAATCCAAGTGACTAGCATGCAATGTATTTTCGGGGTGCCAGTTCTCTTTTTATAATGCCTTATGTGCTTTTTCTATGATTTTTCCTGCAGCTAAAATTGTCCTTATTTTTAATATGACACATTTAATATCATGCCCACAATGAACATTGAAACAGGCTTTGGTTGATGCATTTTTCCTCTGTTCATACCGAATATTAAGACAAATTCGACAATAGATCGATGCAAAACACTAAACAATTTGTGTCAGAAACTATATATATATATAAGGTATTTCTCAGTTCAGGGTGCTAAAAACTGATACACACAACTAAACTATGGATTTAGTTCCTGGCACACCTTGTTAAGAAATTTTTTTTTTTTTTTTTAAACAAACATGGGTTTAAAAGTAAATCTCTTCATTTTATGTAAGAGTCAAAACTACTGTACATTCCAATAGTTGCATTTTTTCCCCCTCACCTATAAACATCAACAAGGTTGTTTTAGCAAATGCCGCAGTGACCATGCCTGATACAACAGACAGGATCCCCAACAGGACAATGACCAGCTGGGGCACACCACAGTATGTAAACAGGGACACTCCTGCAAAGCTGGTCAGGAACACAGTGGTGGACAATGCTGAGCCGTAGCCAATCAAAATCTCAGTCCAGCACAGCGGCTCACTAAGCTCGTACAGCGTTATCACGGAGAGCCCTCCTACATACGCAAAGGAAACGCAAGTGAAGATAATAATGAGAAGGGCCAGAACGGTTTTCCACCTGCAGCTGGCCCCTGCAAGCATCTGGCAGACCCCACGGAGCATCTGTTTCATGGCTAAATGCCAAGGAGATCCAGCTAAAGTAACGGCACCAGTTGGAGCCTTCTTCACACTCTCCTCAAGGACAAAGATGGCATAGAGCAGGATCAAAAAGAGTATCAATGAAGAGGTTAGAAAAGGCCAGTTGAATCCCGCAGCTCTCAGAAAGTAGCCTGATGATAATGCAGCCAGTCCAGACAACAGGCCTATCATCATGTCCACTCCAGCCATGCGATACGTCTTCTGACGATCATCCTCACACAAGTCTGCTATGTAGGCAAAACAGCCACCCAGAAATGTGCCCAAACCACCACACAGAGCACTGAGAACTGAGGAGCCAAAGAGCAAGTAAATGCTGAGTTCGAAGTAGGACACAGTCAGGAAAGCCAACGCGTAGATCAGTGTGCCAATCACAGGCATGATGATGGCTATCTTGCGTCCCCCTCGGTCGCTGTAGGTCACCAGTATGAGAGTGACCACCAAAGATGGGACTGTGGAGAGGGTGTTCGTGTAAACAGAGAAGAGAGATGTCTGCCTCTGTACCTCCTGAAAATGCAAAAAGAGAGAGAGAAGGTGGTTAATTGTAAAGCCCTTCAGATAACTGTGTTAAATTCCATCAACTTGTATTTATGAGGAATGCTAGATCTCCTCAACTGTCACAACAGGAACTCTTGAACCTGAATTTCATGTTAACAGGAGTGCTGGAAGCAGTGCAGAGGTGCACAAAGAGAGGACGTTGAAGGAGGAGGAATAAATCAGGTATGGTTTTGGTTTTTTGGAGGCAGACAAACAAAGCATTCACAAAATATTTTGATCATACCTTAAACAGTGCAAAAAATTTAAAAAAGTATTTGCGGACATTTCATGAGAACTTTTAATGTTCAGGACTAAAAGGGGAGGTGGGGGCTTTTAATAGTACAACAGGTGCTGTGGTGGCCATTTACAGACAATACAGGTTTCGTCCTATTGTTGTTTTCACTTCTCTTTTATGTATAATTGTCATTCTATAAATGCATGTTAAATAAAATGTCATTGTTCCTCATAGAACAATGTCTTGATGCATGCTCAATCATCCTGAAGAAGTCACTTGAATGAGTGGCGAAACGTTTCTCCCACTGAAAATGCTACGTCCAGATGAACAGAATCAACCTTTTGGGCCTCATAGAACAATATTCTTCTACATCCTTGTTACAAAATGGTTTGTTTATTGCAAACATGCTACAAATAAAAAGACTGTACCATCATATCTGTATTCTGTAAGATTATCACTTTTTAGCTATAGTGTAGCTGCCACAGTATGTGGATATCTGTATGAGCACAGACCTGTAGTCATAAGAAATTCCTTGTATATCGCCTTATTGCGTATAAGCTAAAGAAATCTTTGTAATCCAAGCTGTAAAGAGAGGAAGTCAAATGTTTATGGGAAAATGTATGAATAAAAATGTTGAAAATAGACATGGAACTAGTAATACCCAAAAAGTTGATTCTGTTCATCTGGACGTAGCGTAAACACTATGTCCAGATGAACAGAATCAACTTTTTGGGATTTACTTACCTGGATGATTGAGCATGCATCAAGACGGAACTAGTAATACTATTACAAATTCTCAGTAGGCAACTTGTTATACTGTGCATGCTGTATACTGTACATGTACAAGTTACTGTTACTAGAGTACTGTGCAGAAAGTTTTAAGCAGTTAAAACTTCTCACACAAGAAGATCGTGGAGGCATCTGATTAATTCTGCAAGTCATGCAAATTAACATATACCTACGGAGTCATTACTACTTTCATATTGATAAGAACATGCAAATAATCCAAAGTCATATCCATATCATGCCAGTCTGGAATAAATATGTAAGAAACTCACACAGTAGCTGCAGGCAGTTGTTTTAGATGATTGAAACAACGTGCCTACCCAACACCATGAAAAGCTGCTGACCTAAAAAGAATCTGTGACTTGTTTTAAAGGTGAATGGTTACACCAAATATTGATTTGTTCATGGCATTCATTCTTAAACAATCTTTACTATATTAAAAATGCTTTTAGTTTTCAGTGCGGTGGGAAAAAAAATTAAGAAAATAAGACATCATGCTCCAAATTTCAGGAATGGATAACATGCCTTTGGCCATGGGTTAGATTAGTAAAATGCTCCCATAGAGCCAGTGATTAAAGACTAACCTCATTATAGTGAGACTGGTTGCTGCTGCTGCTGCTGTTTGCCACACATCTGGAAGTGTTGTCAGAGCTTAGGTAGGTGGTGTTTGTCACCTGCAGCCAGATTCTCCTGTATACATACTGTTGCACAAGCGGATAGAAGAGGAAACTGGCAAAAGCATACAGAGCCACCACAGGCTCCACAAGGAAAAGCCTCTTCATGTTTAAGGGCTAAAAAGTCTGCAGGGATAAGATATGAAAGATAGTTGATAGTTAGATTTAAGCCTGACCACAGGTCACAAAATTAACAATACACTGTACTGGCAAATATTTAAAACAATCAAATACAGCATAATACATGGCTATTGTTGTGGTAAAAATTAAAATGAGAATATCAAACTCAAACTTCTAAGCACATTTTATTTTGCTGAAACTTTTGGATCTTTATCAGTCATGAAAACAAGCAAACAGACACCTCCAAAAAACAACAACAACAACAACAACAACAACAACAACAACAAAAAACTAGACAGTCGACTTAAATAATAAGAAAGGATCTACATGGCGGCAGGAAGATTTTATTTGTTTGGTTGTTTTAGAGACACTGAACTACAATGTCGATAAACAACATTTCCTGACAGGTTGAAACATTACATGAAATACAAGACAATCTAACGACGTTCCTGCTTGAGAAGCTGGAGATCCCACCGGAAGATAGCAGATGAGCATTAACCTTTTCTAGCGTGTTGTGAAAAACAAGACAATTTAACGCCTACCTGTTTAAAAAATCGTCTAGGTCGCATACATCATAATTACTTATCCCCCGGCCAATGTTGTTTATATGAGCAAGGTCGGAGCGCTTGTTTTATACAGAAATGTCAGAGGTTATGAAATGCCGATGTTCCACCTCTAGGCACACACGATTGGACGGCAGTGTTTCTGTGTTGTTGTCGTTGGATTAAAGCAGCTGCCAATCATGGGTGGAACGGCTTAAGAACATTTCATGTTTTTTTTTTAAGTAGGGTAGTTCATAACTACATATTAACACGAATTTAAAATATTTCACGCTTGCAAAATGTTTAATTTACATCCTCCAACACCTTTCTTGTACGAAGGCCTGCGCTTTACGTTTCTTTGGCTATTACGGTAACGTGAGGTAGGCGGACGGAATGTACCATTATGCCAACACACCGGGAAGGATTTTGTTGTGACAGCGGAGTTACAACCCGGCAGGGGAGACGGTAAGACCAGATAAATTGTGTTAGTTCTATATAATTTCTGTCAAAACCGGCCGGTGGTAGGAAGTGCAGAAATTTAATGTTTGCGTCCAAATGTTTCACATGGCCGATTTTGTTAAATGTATATTATAATAGTAACAGTTTATCACCCCGGACGTGCAGATAAGTGCCACCATCAAAATATTGTAAGCTAGCGAATCATAGCTATCCCTGTGATTCATCCAGCTAACTTGGCTAACGTTATCAGTTAGCTTTGCAGAGGTTAAAGGCAGCAGCTGCTACTTTCGTTTAATAATGTCATCTGTCGTTTTACTTGTCGGTCTAGGATTGCACAAAACCTAGCATTTGAGCTAGCTCACTGGTGAACCGTAGCGTTTGTTCTGCCGTTGCATTACAGAGTCGTGACTATCCAATGGATGATATTTAAGCCCCCCGGCCTAACTGTCAAGTACCGTTATCAGTCGCATTGCTCCTGATACTCGCAATCTTAAGTTACCTGCAATACTCATTTTTATATTAGTTAATTATAGGCGTGGGCCTGAACTGCATCTGCACTTGATCTCACGTTAAGCTTCGGATTTCGCAATGCAAGTTTACCCCCTTTCCGGATTAGGAATTTATTTATTGCCTAATTCTGAGTTTAAATTGAAATTTGAAAAAAATAAATAAAAGAAACCCCGAAATCGTTAAATCCACAATAAGAGTGTTGCAAAATTATGGAAAGGATTATGTCTTTACCTTTGTTTTAGTCTGTTAGCTATACAAATTATAATAACTTTGATCTTGAGCCAGACATCTTAAAAAAAAAAAAAGTGATCAGATTTGAGGTCACCTTTCTGATGCTTTCATCGTCATTAAATTGCAGGTGTTTTATGTGAGAATATTTCTTGTCTAATCTATTGTCATTCTTTTTTAATTTCTCTTGTTTTCCAGGTAATAACATAGGGGTTTTTTCCAGCTTGGATCAAAAATGGCCTTCAGCAAGGGATATCGTATTTACCACAAGCTGGACCCACCACCTTATAGTGTCATAGTGGAAACTAGAGCCAAGGAGGAATGCCTCATGTTTGAATCAGCAGCTGTTGCTGTTCTGTGTAAGACATCTTGTTTGATTATACTAAGATAAGATATGATTTGCATTCTCTTTAAGCCATTGCTCCAAATAAGGATACTGCAAACGCAATGCAAGTAAAAGAGGTGTATCCCCTGTTGTCTAGTGATGGATGTGATATATTCCTATGATTTTCAAAGGAGAGCTTTGCAATATTTTCCTTAAATTTTGTTGTCATTGTTTGTCTTCCAGCGGCAGCAGAGAAGGATGCTATTAAAAACACATATACCAAGATAGTTGATGCCTATGGAATTCTGGGTGTTCTCCGCCTAAACCTTGGTAAGACAAGAGAATGTGTTTTGCTTGTTGCTCCTTGATGGGTGAACTCGCTTTGATTTTTGTCACTATTGCTGCTTACTTCTAAGCTGCTTTCTCATATCCTCCATGTGCCCTTCAAGGCTCTTGTTATCACAACAAGAAAAAAGCACTGTAAACGATTAAAGCTATGATTTGAGTGGCTTGTGATTTTAACCATTTTTTGTCCAGAATTTAATTTTGTAATGTTTGTGTATTTTCTTTCAGAACATTCCAGCACTGCTTCTTCTCCTTTTTGTCTTTGTAGTGGATATAAAATGCTACTTCTTTTTTCTGTCATATACGTATTGTTACAGTTGTGGATGCGCATATTAAACTTGGCCAGAGTTTCAGTGAGGTCAGATTATCAAGTTCTAAACATTTGTTTAGAACATGGGTTAGGTTTTTTTTTCTACTTTTGCAGCTTCATGATGTCAAAAAAAAGGGAATATCCTTCATATTGTGATATTAGGCACACAACTCTGCCTGTGAGCATAGCAGCCCCACCCACCTGCTGTTCAGTCTGTCTGTTTGCAAGCCCATCAAATGATAGTTGGCTTTGTCCTTTTAAAGGAGAGTAGCTGAAATGGCTTGCTTTAGATGGTGAATGAACTGAGGAACAAAAGATAAAGGATTATTTTGAACTTGGAACAATACCCTAGTAGTGTCAAATAATAAAAAATATGAAAACTGGAAATATGCAAAAGGGTCTGCACTGGATATGGTAATTTTTTGTTCATATTTGCATTTTTTCACAGGTGACTCCATGCTCCACAGTCTTGTGGTTGTGACAGGCTGCAGCTCTGTGGGCAAGGTGCAGGATTCAGAGGTTTTCAGGGTCACACAGACAGACTTTATATCACTGAAGAATGATCCAGGAGATGAGGAACGAATTGCTGAGGTGCGAAAGGTCCTAAACTCAGGACACTTCTACTTTGCTTGGTCTTCCACTGGAGTCAGCATGGACTTGAGTCTCAATGCACATCGCAGGATCATAGAAGACACTACAGATAACCGCTTCTTTTGGTAGGAACTTAAAAGCATTACTGTTCCAATATTATAGATATACTATAATTTATGTTTTTTCTCATTTTGCGATATGGGGAACTTTTGTGATTTGCAAAACTGCTCTCTGTATTTACCGTTACATCTGACTTTCTGAATCATTAGGAACCAATCTCTGCATCTGCACCTAAAACATTACGGTGTAAACTGTGACGACTGGCTGCTGAGGCTGATGTGTGGCGGTGTGGAGATCAGGACCATCTATGCAGGGCACAAACAAGCCAAGGCATGCATCTTCTCACGCCTCAGCTCAGAGCGTGCCGGCACGCGATTCAATGTCCGAGGAACAAATGATGATGGACAAGTGGCTAACTTTGTGGAAACTGAGCAGGTGAAATAAATCTGTTAAAGTTTTTGGAACCTTATACTTGCTATAAAAAATGACACAGTAAAAAGCTGAGGATCAAACATGCGTTGACAGGTTGCGCTCATGCCCTATAATGAATCTGTTTTATGATTTCTGCTTTACATTACATTTGCTTCCTGAAAATTCAGCTACAAACCCAGTCGCAAGGAAAATACTGTGAAGTAATTTCCCCGCTTGGTGTTATACACCTATAGAGATAGATGTTTTATACAATGTGTGTTTTTTGTTTTGGTTTTTTTTTTTCCATCTTATTTATTTGAGGGATTAATTTCTTTTCATAAAATGTTACATTATACACTAAACCAAATTTTTAATCTTGTTTTGAACAGGTTATTTTCCTGGATGACAAAGTCTCATCCTTCATACAGATCCGTGGGTCCATTTCCCTTTTCTGGGAACAGCCAGGAATCCAGGTAATGAAAGCTAAATGTATCCCATACAACTGTTGATTGTGGTTTTCCTAGATTAAGCCACACAGTAGAAAAATTAGAAAGCGAGCCTGATCTTTGTGTTTTAAAAAATAAAATAAAAATCTGATCATTATTATCACTGATGCTGTAGTTATAGATGAGGCTCAGTTTGGCTTGCGGGAACAGTGTGTGTGAATTAAAGAACTGATGAAACTGACACAGGTCATTTGCAAAACAAGCCAAAAAAGTTATACTGTATAAAATTGGCTGTTGTGTCTAGGACAGTGTGAAGAGAATGGAGAGTCTCCTTGTCATTGCAGTGCATATATTTATCACACATTTTTTTTTTAACACATTTTGTTGCTGTGTTCAGAAAAAGTCCATTAAGGGTGTTTTGTTGCAACTGAATGAGAATCGGCACCCTAATAGACTGGCTGAGAACCCCCACCTGGTATAACTTTTTTGTTTGTTTTGTTTATTTGGCTGTGCTGGTGCTGGTGCTTTCAGACTGCAGATAGGTGTTCCTCTGTGCAATGCCAAAGGATATCTGTGAAAATCAGGGAATTCCTTGATGGAATTTTCTTCCTATGCTCAGTATCTGTACAGAATAAAAACACTTGTGATATTTCGATCAGGAAGTAGAATCACATATTTAATGTGCAACACAAAGAGCACCAATGGGATTTTCTTCCCTTTATCCTGACATTGCACAGTCTGGAATATTAGATCAGATGTGGGGGAGGTTAATGACAGTGATAGTGGTTGGTAAAGGGCATTCTTCTGTTTTCCTCAGCTCCCAGACATCTTTGGTCAGGTGAGAGAGCCTGATCTGAAAACATTCCCAAAGCACTTCCCTTCATTGTGTCCGCTGACATTCACCAGGCAACTGGATGAATATTTAATTTGATAATATGGACAGAGCTTTTCAATTTGGCATTTCACCATATTAATCACCTATTCGGTCCACAAAGTCTTTGGTTTGGTCAAAACACAGGGTAGTGGGCTCGGGGTTGTTTTCAGACAAAACTGTAGTCCTCCTGCTTTGAAACACTGCCTTAGATCTTCGTCCCCTCTACCAGTTGTGGCTTTTAAGCTCTGCTCTCCATACTCTATAATATCCCCTGAGCAGGTTTTGAACTTTTGGTTTATCCATGGGAAAATTTACTGATTTATTTTTTCCCAGTTAGTGCACATTAGAAATAGATATTATTTAGTCTACAAATCATATTTGTAGTGTAGTATTAAGGCTGTAAATCATTAAAATGATTCATTGAGCCCTCTTAGTTAATTATAAATAATTATGAAAATATTTATTTAATAAGTTACTGCTTTATAGATTAGTAGACAAAATGTGAGAACTTTTTCAGAACAGTAGATGCTTTTGAATTCAAAGTAAGAAAAGTGATTTGCCTACAATTATTCTGCGGGTCTGAGCTGTACAGCTGTAACCTGAATAGTTTCAGATGCCATCTCAGGAAGTTATAAAATATGCAAAGCATAGACCTGCTCAACAGTAGAGAAAGAGAGGAGTGACAAATGACAGCAGCATGGAGCAAAAATGTTTAGCCCTTCCACATATGCCCAGGCCCAGCCACATTGGAGCATAGAAACAAACAAAGCAGATTAATTCAAAGCAGAAAAAAGCTCAGCAGACACTGCAAAATAAAGAGAAATATAAGAGTCTCAAGGAAGGAAAAACCTTCCACAACTCAGTGAAAGTCAGTACTCAGTAATAGATCTTGGGATTATCTCCAGGAGAAACTAGTTTTTTTGTTGGTTTTTTTTAGACACAGAAAGCATCCTGAGTCACTTGCTGAAATTTGAGGGAGTAATAAAATGGGGCAAAAGTGTTGCTGTATTTGTTCTTGTTTTAACAGGCTGTCACAGACTGTAAGAGAAATATTTGAACACAGAGGGAATGAACTTTTATTTAAACAGGAAGTGAATCTGGTGACTAAGAGTCTCTTTTGCAAGAGTGTCCTGGGCCCAGATAGCCAGCCTTAAGCCATGTTATTTGATGGTGGGAGAAACCAGACAAAACCCACATAAGCAGAGAAAACATGTAACTCAACACAGCAAGGGCCCTTCCTGGGCTTAAATCCAGGACCTCTTGCTATGTGGCTACAGTGCTAATCACTGACCACCATGCCCAAATGAGAAGAGAAGATATAAACTCAGAGTCAGGCAGAAATGGGTAGGGAAAACAAAGGAACAAGTAGAGACATGCTCTGCAGAGTCAGTAGATTTCCGTAGTACAGTCACAATGCCAATGTCTTGCAAAGCCTATCCAGGTCTACTCGTGTGGTCATGTTTGCCTATGAGACTCACGATTTAGTCAGTATCAGCATACTTTCAAAATGAGAATTAATATGAGAAAAAGAGGCTAAATCTGGGAAAATGCTCATCAATTACAATGTATCATTTATCTGCTGCTCAGTGTCTTTGTTGGAATAAATCTCCCTGTTCTGCACCTATGTTGCTGTTTTCCTAAGCAATTCTCTATTAAGAGCTCGTTTCCCCATTTAAAATGTCTACACTTTCTATCCCAAATCCATTTGTCATCATCAGGTTTTCTGGTAATCTGTAATGCGTGTGTGTTTTGGAAACAGACTTTTTTTTTTTTGTATCTTTCTCCAAAGAAGGACACTGTGACTTGTGTCTCTCCAGGTTGGTTCTCATCGTGTCAAACTCTCAAGGGGATTTGAGGCAAATGCGCCCGCATTTGAAAGGTAATTCAAATCTTTTGTGTGCACAGTTCTTTTTGTGTGTAGCAGTTTCCTGCAGTTTTATCTGGCCTACCACAGATAGCCACTCCTCTGAACCACAGAGGAAATGCTATAATATTCCTGTATATCTCATGCACTCATCACAGTAGAGAAAAACTATTAAGGTTTGTGAAGAAGACATTAATTGCAATGTGTGCTCAGAGGTTGGCTTATTAGTAGCCCTTAATTAGCCATCGGCCATGATAACCTGTAGTTTATATTAATCACAGGCAGTTTTCTTTTCCACTTTTGATTTTTTTGTTTATTCAATTTGGAAGTCATTTAACAATTAATGAGTGTGTGTGTGTGCCTGTTCTTGACAGCTATCTTTATTTGTGCCTCATTAAATGCAGTCATGCATATTTTTGGTTAACTTTAAATGTCAAAAAGTGAAAAATGAAACTGCTCTTAATGGCGTCAGTCTGCTAAAAATAAATGTTTCTTTACATACACAAATGTTTTAATAATCATCAAATAAGTAAAGATTTTGTCCCAGTAAGAACAATTTAACTTTAGTCTTTAAAAAGGACACATTTCTTTCTTTTTCTTTTTTGTTTTTAGTACAATTTCCCTGTGAACAGGCTCATTACAGATATAGGGTTAACAACAGAACAGAGCTGCTCGTTTCCTTGCTTACACTTAGGTCATCAAGAAGAAAAATGATGACCCTAATCTCTGCGTCACACCTTGATAGTATGAACTCCATTCTTATCAGCCCACAGCAGCTACCCAACCAGTCTCAAAGTAGCCATGTCATTCACTCTGCATTCCAGCAGATATGTCTTACAGTGTAACGTCTGTCAGCACTTCTTTGATCTCCGGATCTTTTGGATTATACAAAGTTTTCATGGAGTATTTTTATGGAGTTGTGAGTATGAATGTATATTAATTAGACTTTAAACCATTAGGACTCTGTAAAAAATTATTTGTTTTTTCCCACTAAGTAGTTGTCAGGGCTACTAATCTTTCTAATATCTATTCAGCTCGGGGATGATGAGTCATCCTTTGTGATATCTGGTAAATTTTTGTTTGCAGCCAAGAATGTCATTTCTAAAGCTAGGCTTTTACACATGTATTCCTTTCCACTAATATGACTGGAGTCAAAGCATTTACATATCACTTTTAATACAGCACATATCTTAACAGTGGTGTTAACAGACAGGCAATAATAAGATTATAACCCCCTTGTAGCAAAATAACCAGGAAAGAATTCCAGGCAGGCTTTAAGGCCCTGTGCAGGCTTTTGGTTGACATGGATAGAAATTTCTGCTTCTGGATTCTACCCACATTCATTTGTAGAGGAAATCTCATAAGAGGGGCAAGGTAGATTAAAAGGGGAACAGGCCTTACAAGTGACAATGGAACAAGGGATGAGTCCAGCTCAGAACAGCTTTGAACATTTGCTTGAACAGCTTGAGAACATTTGAGCCACATGTGGCTATATCGATCTTAAGCTGTGAGGAACATTGACATAAGAGGCCTTCAGACAATATTAAGTGTCTTAGAAAGTATTAGGCCACCAGATGCTGCCAGAACAGCACCTCAACAGTTCTCCACATCTCTCAAATGTCGCTGGAGGGATTGAACACCAATCTTATAAAAGATAATCCTTCATTTGGTGTTTGGTGGTTGTGATAAAGAGCACTGTCTTTGTCTCCTGTAGGTGTTCAGTAGGATTCGGATCTGTTAAGATCTGCAAAGCTATAACAAATTATTCACATCAGTTTTCAGTCACAGCCTCGGTCACTGTGCCCTGTGGACGGAACATTTTTATCCGAGAACAGAACTCTCTCATCAGGACAGAAATTTGTCCAATGATGTTTCATCATAGGATGAAACTCATACCTCAGAACAATGTTGTATTGATTTGTAGTGAATCTTCCCAAGTGGATCCAAACTATGCCAACAAACCTCCCAGAATGTCACAAAAACCTTGAAATTAATATGGTGTAGTACACCCCATGTCCCCCCTTTAAAGTCACCCCTGTTTGCTGTAGGTATCGCTTGCATGTAAAATAGGACAGCTGCTGTCAGCCTTCATCAAGCCGTATTATTTAACCGGTCTGGTATGAGACTAAGTTCACAGTTCATCTGCATATTTAAATACAAATTCCGGAGGCTTACACCAGATTTTTCGCTGTGTAAAACCGATTGTGGTAGATGGAGCAGCTAAAAAGTTGGCTTTTCTTCATGTCAGAGTTTGATAATCAGGTGCTTTGATGAAGGACTCCCGCTAGCTTTTTCCCAGTAAAGGCTTTAATGGTGATTACAGGAACAGTGCTGCTGTTTTGGACACTAGGAACACATTTTGTTTCACTCTACCTGAGCTCACTGTCTCGGTAACAGGTCTGCCTCTTTGCACTTTGCGGTGTGCAAAGAGGCTCATCATCACTGCTGCTGTTGTGTTATCAGTGTTGTTGTTAAGAACTGAGGGCTGCGTGGGCTTAATGTTGTCAGACTCTTTATTCATACGCTGCTTCTAATTACGTTTGTATTGCAGGTCTGATTTTTGTCGCAAATGTGGGTGAAGCGCTTGCATTTGCATCGTTTAACACAACGGCACGCTACAGGATCGTGTGTTAAATGAAGCATTGAAGCAAAGAATTTGTGTCGAGAATTTTTTATAATCGAGTTATTTGAATTACTCGATGAATGGTTGCAGCCCTGCATATGTCTCAGTACATCTTTGTTTTGAAGTGCTGATTTTCTGTCATATTTATTTTAATTGTAAATCAGGTTGCTACAGAGTTGTTTGTATTTGTCTGTCATAATTATCGTTACAAAGTATGATTTTTTTTTTTTTTAAGTGAAATTTGTAAACGAATAAGGTAAATCCACTTAATCTCATATTTATAAAGTGTTTACTATATCAGAATGTGTGTTTTCCAGACACTTTACTGCACTGCGGCGGTTGTATGGTAAGCAGGTGATCATCAACCTGCTTGGAAGTAAAGAAGGGGAACATATGCTCAGCAAAGCGTTTCAGGTGAGAGGTCCATACATTGTCTTTTAACAGTGACGTGCTGTAAGATGTTTATCTGAGGACGACATTCCAAAATACACTAGCAGTAAGCTACGTGTGTTCAAACATGCTCTCTGTTGTGTCGGTGTAAGCCCACGCAATAATGGCACTGATAAATACTTTCAAGTGGGTGGGTACTGCTGCTCAAGAACGACTGCCTCAGTTTCTTACTGTATTTTCTGGTGAAGGAGTCAGTAAAGAGCATTATTCATTTGTTTCTATTTTACATACTTGTACACCACAGCATCCTGTGTTTTTTACCTCTTATCATAAGATCTCAAACCCTGTCTTTTTCTGTGGTCTTGAAGTTGCCCTCAAACCACACAAGAAGTTTACCAATGAAGTATAAAACCCCATATCGCTGATTTAATGCAAAAGATGTTACATGTTTAGCAGCAGCTAGAAATGTTGGCACTTCAGGTGTCATATGTTATGGTTAATGGCCATAAATGCTGTTGATGTCTTCTGTGAGCTGAGTGGGCGTT
>VVHJ01002613.1:0-11125 GCA_015107715.1 Tylochromis polylepis | reverse complement strand
AAAGGGGGGGGGGGGTGATCTCAAGTCACAGAAGGTCTTTCGGTTTTTAAAAACTCAGATATTTTAATAGAATATAAATAATATTAGTCATAGCTCATATGGCTATTTTTCAGTACTTAAGCCGTCATTTATTTGGTAGGGTTAAACAATTGGCCAAGGCGCTCTGTTTGCTAAAAAGGCTTTTACAAACAGGCGGGGGGAAAATTACCTAAATTAGTTTCACTTCGTTACAGAGATGTGACGGTGTGTTTAAGGGAGAGAAATATGTGATGAAATCCAGTTTTTGATCCCAGCTTCTTTTCCTGATGAAGGGAAAACAGCTGAGTCAAGCTGCACAGACTTAAAAAAAACCACTTTAAAGATTAGTGTTACATCTTAAGTGTCTGAAAAGTATAGTTACTCATTATAACATCTCCTTGGACACCAGCAGTCCTGCACAACTGTAGTTGTAGCTATAAGTGAAATGCAAAACATAACTCAGCTGGAGTTTTCACTGTCACCATGACAAGGTAAACTTTATCTCATATAAACCTACAGTTTTCCCCCGTGTGGGCTTTTCATCGGGGAGCTTGTAAGGGAGATCTGCTTAACAAGATCAAGTGCAGGCTGGGCGTCCCTGAGAAATCTATATTATGTCTCAATGCTGAATAATATGAGCATGGGGACACATAGGGAGCACACATGGCTTAACTATTGTCAACTCAAGCCAGGGATATGTAAAGAAAATTCACTGCTTGTGTTCCCCCAGCAAATCTGCTTAAACTTGAAAAAAAAATAACAGTTGGTGCACCTGCAGAGACCCTGTGCCAGCTTTTAGATCAATTCCAAGGTGCCTGGAACAAACCCACAAAGAGACCAAATGCACTGTTGCCTCCTCATTTTATTTCCTCTTTTCATTTTTTTTTGGCTCCAGTTTTCTAAATGAAGTCAAGAAAGAATACAAACATAAATGCAGTATGTCAACAGTGTGATGCTGTTTAATAGAAGATGCTGAATCTGTTTTGGGTTTTTTTATGTTAATCGAAATGGTAAAGTTGTCATTTTTATCTTCAAAGCATCAATTCCTACATGTTCTGTCTGTCTTTTGCTCACTCAGGAAACTGTCAGATTTTGTGAGTCCTGCAGAATGCAGGCTCACTTGGTCATTAATGGTGTAATCAGTTGGGTGAGAATAAGTGTACTGTTTTCACCAACTGGGGTACTTTATGTTGATATCAGGCTCAGATTAAAACCAATTCAGAAGATAAGATTAAATAATACGATGCACAAATGTTACAAATCTTTTAAAGGACCCAAAAACCCCACAATACTCTGCAGAAATGGGCTTGAACAAATTAGTTTGGCAGGCGAAGGAGGCGAGATCAACTGCAATCCTGGCAAATCAGCCAATCTGTTCCGCCTGTCTGTTTGGTGAATCTGATATGGTGTGAGCTATTTAAGTCACTTTAGCCTACATAAAGTTGCTGTGGCCTCTGCAAGTCACTTTGCAACCCACCTGGACCCCAGCTCTGGTCAGAGCATGGTCATGTTGTTTGGTCTCCTCTGTCCATGTGGAGCTGTTCGCGTGTTTGCATGGAAGTGGACCCAGAACAGAGTTATACCATCAAATACAAATGACTGTAGATGGCATACCAATCATATTTTGCCTGAAGTTGTCTTGACAAAAATGCTCAGTCCCAGTCCAATTTAATTAGTGTGTTATACCCTCGACACTGACTCAAAGTGGATGGATGTTTTCACCCGTAATGACCTAAACAGTTTATTTTGCACGGTAGCAGAAAGATTAAAACAAAATACTTCATTTAATAATAGCACATATAGAAGGAATAATCAATCAAAAGCAATCTTAGGTGCGCTCTAGTACATAACATTACTGCTGTGCTTTTAGCTAATAGGCTATTGTAAAAAAAAAAAAAAAAAATCACCCCCCCCTTTTTACATTTACTGCACACCTTGCGTCTGTGGATTTCAATGTTGGTTAGCTGCCCTACCACTCATATTATGATTGCACTCACTCTCTCCAATTACATCCTGGAGCCTCTCTTCATCTGCTGCCTTCCCCCTGGCACTGGCCTCTGCCTGCTGGCTGCCGACTCCCTATGTGAGTCCTTAAACACAATTGAAGATTATTGCGCTGCATCAGTGAATTAACAGATGCAGATAATGGGGGCAGCATGGTAATACATCTACAATGGGTAATTTCAGGCTTGATGATTATAAGCTTATTTTCTCAAGAGCTGTCTTCTGCTCATTGTTTTAAACCATCAGTGAATGAAAGAGCTGGCTTTCACTGGGGGGGTGTCAGGGTCAGTAGATGACTCTCAGCAAAGGCGCACTGAACGTCAAATAAGCAGATTCTAAGAATGCTGTTTGCAGCTTGTTTGCAATCATCATTTAAGTTAAACCACCTGCTTTGCAGTTTGTTTAATGGCAGCTATGGAGCAAAAAATAAAAAGCTAACTCGGCATGTGCAAAATTACCCATAATTTACTCACAAGACCCAAACAGTTCACATGCATCCATTCTAGACTTGGCTTTAAGATCAAGTCATTTCCACATCAAAATAATGCTTGACAAGAACTTCTTGAAGCAAGTCTCATAATCCACGGCCATCTTGGACTGAACCCAGACCGTTATTATGAGTCCACCATATAAATGAATGTAGAGAGAAAGACACAACTTTAGCTAAATCCAGTTAACAATCGGTTCAAAGGTTTATGTGCCTTTTCCCCCAAAATAAGTTTCAAAAATTGTTTTCGTCCCACAGTTTATACATGTCCTACACATGGTGCATGTTTCCGATTTGGCTGCTGATTGGCTCTTTGAGAGCAGGGACAAGAATCAGGATGATTGTAAACCGAGAGAAGTGACCTAGAAGTATCTGCTTGGCAGCTACAATAAGAGCTGGTTGATTTCTCTGAATACTCAGGAAATGTGCCTCAGTGCTTCCTTTACTACGTTCTTTTCCTCTATGATGGGAGAAAGAGAGAAGTTGATTTGAATGTGTGATAAATGCAAACATTTTCTGTGTCTCTTTTTTTATTATCATTTGTTTAAATCAAGAAAACAAATGCAAAATGTCTTTTATGTGTGTCATTTGTTTGAGTGCATCACTTCTGTGTTGCACTCAGTGGCCTGTAGAGTTATAGTTAGGACAAAAAAAAGAGTTGTTATCAATAATTGGAAGTGAGAGTTACGAAACAAATAACAGAATTCAGTTTGACATCCTGCTATGCTGGCACTGATTCCTATTTGAAATCTGTCAGTTTGAAGTGTAACGTGGTGGGCACGTTCCCCAAACTTCCACCAGAAGGCTAAGAAAGTCCACGGTGCTGAGCTTTAGTGAGATTCTCAGAGCAGCACACAGGTGCTGTGCCAATAAGGTGAATTATTGAATCAAATCATGAAGTCGTAATTAACGTGAAAAAGGCTCAAGGCAGAACATATTTAATATTAAGCACAAAACGATTTCCTGCACAGCCAGCATGCACGATTATAATTAAGAACGCACTCACATTCATTTGCAGCTGAATTTAAATTTGATTTTTAAAAAAGTATATTTTCCTTTTTACAAAAAGCCAGCTTTCATTTGTCTTAAGATGCGATAATAAAGTATCTGTCTCTTTCTCTGTGCTGCCTGAAGATCAAACAAATGGCCTTCTAACTTGGCGCAGCGTGTTCCCTTCCTGTCCTTGGTGCTTACATGCGTAAATCGCTTCACTGTGTAGCCAAAATGTCTTCACTGCTGGCAAGCTTTTGGCCTTGGGCCTCATCATAATCATGGGTGTTATCCAAATGTGCTTAGGTATTTGCCGTGCTTTCATTGTCTAGTTGCAACATCTCTGTATTTCACTCAGCTGACAGTTCATTTAGTTCATTTAGCATTAATGTCCATGTTCCTCACAAGGCTGTGGCTGCTTTTTGTTTTTCATATTTTCGTCTTGTAGCCTTTTAAAGTGAGGTAGCATCAGTACCAGTGGGATTACCAGTGGAGTAACCAATTCACTGGTTTACTGGTAAATGAGACATCTGATAAACTATTCTTAAATCTGACAGTCAGTTTGTAAATTATTTTTGTTAACGCCTGATGCTAAAATAGGGAAATGCTGTTTTTGAAGGCATCACCGTTATTTAGTCCCCTTGTCTCTCACAGGATTTATGATCCTAGCAAGCGTGAAAGAGGGATTACAGTCCCTCATAGCTCTTCATCCCACTTCTAATCCACATCCACGCACTAGCCAATCCAGCAAACTAACTCATTCATGTTAATGCCCCTTAATGCTTTGAGTGGGATGAAAGACTAATTTGTCTCTTTTAGTCATTTGTCTCTTAGAGTTATTGTGAACTGGCTTTGATTACTACTGACTATTTATGAGAATGTTAAGGCTTTGATGGTTAACAGGAACGTGTTTAATTATATCTGACATCAATGAAGTGTTTATGTAGGAGTTTGCAAAATTAGAAATATGTATTTTTATCTAACTTTCATAGGCTATTGTGGCATATATACATATATACTTTTTTTGTTTTAAAGAGTTTAAATGAAAGACTAAATGTCAAACTGATGATCAGATGTCTATTACATAAAATGTGTAGTAAAAACTTAATTAGGCCTCTGCATCGCTAATCAAATAGTAGCAGCAAGGTTGTGTTGTGCCTGCTGCCCTCTATTGGCCTCGGATGGCGTGGCAGTGGTGGTCTGGTTTCTAGCGTGGTTCAAAAAGCATGTAATTAGTAGTTTCGTGATTTCTGAGTACATAATCACCAGGGAATTTGCAGTTACTCCTCTCACTGCAGGAGTATTACAAAGCCCTTCTCTTTAATTATTCAGTTTTTTTTTCAAATTTCACTGTATTTATTGTAGTTTATTTTTCTCCTCATCTGTCTCTACTTCTAATCTTTCATTGAGACACTTGGAGGAAAATTACTGTGAGTATTGCCAATCTCTGTGTATCTCTCCACCTACGTAGGGGTCAGTGTCTCCGCCTTCACAGTGTCGCAGTCAGCTTGTCCCCCGCCGTGTCCTGCCCGTGTCATTAGAGCTTGTATTGCTGTGCTTTAATTCATATTTTTCCATGATGATTTTTGGATCCATACCTGTGGATTCTGCACAAAAAGCTAAGAACACAGCTAAGCACACACATAAAATCCCTCATTTCCATGGCTACTTGATTTTCATTTATTTATTTTAATTTATTTTTTAAGTCAAATGGGAAAGACCTGAATTCTAAGATTATATTTGTTTACAAGCGCGTCTTACTCTGGTAGGATGACCTCACTTCAGCCTGTGGTGCTCTGTGGTTACTTTCTTTACTTGGCCTTGTTGTGCTCTATTTTCTGAACTGTTCCTCCTATGGTAAGTCCACATGTTAAGCAAACACCATCTGCTCCTGTTCCCAGGATGTTATGTCTTTGGTTCTGCTTTCAGGCTGTGTTTTGCCGGTGCAACAGAAGCCCGTCTACCACGCCTGCTGCTCATTCAGTTTCTGTTGCTGTTTACTGAAAATCCTGACACTAGCATTTACTTATTGGTTTTGGCCTGTGTGCTCACCGCAACCTTTTCCCATTGCCACACACTCAGATGGTTGCATTTCCTCTAATGTGGCATATCAGTGACATTTACACCCTCTGTATAAACTACTACTTGCAGTGAATCTCCATCTTTTCATTTTTGGCATTTCACCTCTGAGATGCCTGAAAACACAATCAGCATCTAAAGATTTGTGGTAAAGTATTAAATGCAGGGTTCAAGAGGTGAAAACAAATGTTATTGTATTAACACTGGTCTTGTTTTTCCTCACAATTTGTTCCAGGAAAATGACTAATCTGTTGCAAAAACTTACCCACCATCTTACATACCCACTAATGAAGGAGAACCTGGGGCCACAAAAGAATTAACAACTGATGAAACATGTTTTTAATCAACTTTGTCTAAGTTTTTCTTTATTTGCCAATGAAGTTCCTTGTGGTTATTCTTCACTAGACTGTAGAAACAAGAGTCACAAACACACTTTGTGCCCAAATGTTTTGACACGACTGTAAAAACACATGCTGGTGTGAAGAAATCATTCCTGGAAGAAAATTCCTAGAAAGAGGAAACACCTCATAGTGTTCTGCACTGCTGGAGTCAAAAGGCTTTGTCCAGAGCTCATTTGCTTCACTGAATGGCGTGCTAACAGCATTTTGGAAATTAATATCATGTTTATGAATATTCATCAGTGCCATTTTTTTTTTACCTTAGCATTTTTAAACCTCTCCCTTGTGTCAGTGTGAGGATGTGTGAAACAATGTATTATTTATAGCATTATGTGCTCGCACTATCACCCTACTATAGTATCAAAAATGTGTCTTTGGACTATATAATTTTATTACATGTTTGTATTTTCTGCCACATTACAGGCTATCACCCTATTTTTTTCATCTTGTGAATTTGAGGTATGTTAATAAAACTTGAATAATGAACACATTTCGATGGTACTTGAAAATGGGATGTGCTGATGTCTTCATAAAGTCTCTGTTAAGTCTGTATAGCACACACCGCACACCATTTGTACTGCCTGTTGCACATTCTCATCAATGTTTCATTCACCTGTTGAAACGCCTGATGTAGAGTAGGTGGAGTCCACCCACAATGACTGATCAAATTGCGGAAGTAGTGGACAGGTAGGGGAAGCTAAGGTGGGTCAAATGTCACATCGTTGAAGCTAAAGAGGAAAAGTATTTCTGCCTTCACAATAAAAGCTTGATCCCATACCCCATCCCAAATACTGCAGGCTTTTGTTTGGGGTTTTTGTTGTTGTTGTTTGTTTGTTTGTTTATTCAGAAGTTGACATGTGTTATTATTTGCGTGTCATCTGTCAGCTTGGCTATCTGTTATCCAGACCCATCTACAGCTTTTGGTGACCTGTGCCTGTACGTAAGTCAGTAGCATACTTAGTGTAGCTGGTAGTCCAGCATTTGTGTTGTATATTGGCTGTTTGCTAAAGTCTGCATGTTATAACACGATCATGTTTGTAGTTTGTAACCTTGCGAATTTTGGGGACTTTCTTAAAGAAACGGCGACTGACCTTTTAAGTAGAATTGAGGGGTGATGATGAGACTACATATGTTCTTGTGGTGACTTATAGCTTTATAAAGATTTAAATAGAGATTTAGAGAGGTAGAATTCTCTATTGTATGTCACGTATGTGTGTGAATTTGTGCTAGAAAATAGTTTTATATAATTTTTTAATTGATTAAGAGTTCAAATATGCAATAGCTTTAAGAAATCCTTCTCGTTTTATTACTGATAAGATTATTAAATATGTATTTATTTATTTTGTTTCACTCTTTTTTGTTAAAAATAAAACGACTATCAAATTGACATTTATTTTGAAAGCTGTGACAGGAAATACATTGGTAACTTCTGCTCTTTTCACGCTAACTGTATGGCTACAGTAATTGGGTTTCTAACCAACTGACTGCCGACGTGTATTGGAGGGGCGTCGGTTGAACGGCTTTACTTTTCAAAACCTGGCAACTCTGTAAACTGTAGAGGTATGTTATCATTTTGGAGCTTTAAAACACACACATAAACAGACTGTTATGCTAACGTGGCTAGCACAGTAGCTTGACTGTTTCCTCCATGGCAGGCTTGACAGCATCTGCAAGGTTAGCTCGGATCGGTCAGTGAGCTAGCATTGACTTGCATTACCGACCACGGAAGAGTCATGCTAATTTTGTTAGTTAGCCTGTTCATTTAAGTACATTTCCCCAAGTCTAATTCATAAAAATATTGTTAGATGACAGTAACTTTCTGTTTATTTGTGCTCCATCAGCCTGTCACCAAGGAAAAAAGAAAGGAAAAGAAAACACTGCCTGTGGTTTAAATTGTTTTTGAATTAGTCCACCTTAAATTCTCAGTGTTTCTAGAAACGGGTGTTTTTTGACTACGTGCTGCGATGTTGTGACAGCTTTAATAGACGCCTGGAGATGTTGTTACAGGAAATGAAGTCCTATGTAGTGTTGTGACACTCTTGTTTTTTGTTGTTGTTGTTGTTGTTGTTTTTTGTTAATAAGGTGTCATGCTCTTTCCTTCACACAACAACGCATACTAACACATCTCACCAATCATCCACCCCCCACAAACACACACACGCACACAGCCATGTCTCCATCAGTGCCCCTGCAGGAGATGATCCGGGCCATCAGGTCAGCCAGGACGCAGTGTGAGGAGCGGGGGGTCATTCAGAGGGAGTGCGCGGCCATCCGGGCACAGTTCAGACAAGCCGACAACGGAGGGCGATCGCACAACCTGGCCAAGCTGCTCTACGTGCACATGCTGGGCTACCCAGCTCACTTTGGTCAGGTGAGGGGATTTGGCTAATGCCTGTCATGGGGTTTCTTTGGGTTAAATGAGCCAGGGGAGGTGAGAAGCCGTCACAGCAACTGGAGGGTCTGGGCTTACTTTGTCACACCATAGTAGTGAAGTCCTAATCCAGCACATGCATCTTACTAGGAATGAGCACACAGTGAAGTTAGGCATGGAATGCTCCCTTGTGTTGCTAGTGATGTTGCTGGTATGTGCTTTGTTAAGCTTGTACTTTTACCATTACTAGAGCACTGTGAATTGTTGTTAATGCCCTCAAGCAAAGTCTGCGAAAGCCTGCTTGTCCACGAGGGTAGACACTGGAACTGGGCCACTGAGTCCCTCCCTGCTGCTCTGGAGCTGAGACTGACCTCCAGTTGAGTGGTTAAATGGTAGGGAACTTTCCTGGGGGCATTACTTCACTTTCACTTTTAAAAGAGCTTTTGCTGTTCGTACTAGATGGAGTGTGTTCGGATGATTGCCAGCCCCCGCTACAGTGAGAAACGTGTAGGATACCTGGGAGCCATGATGCTGCTGGATGAGAAGCAGGATGCCAGCCTGCTCATCACCAACTCTATTAAGAAGTAAGAAAACCCAAACTGGATCCTGTTGTCATTCATATAAGGTGGTGCAGTTAATGACAGATTCCTTAATGTCTTATTGTACATGTTGGAAATTTTACTGAAAAAATTATGTTTTCACATGATTTAAATAAAACACTGAATATTTTTTTAATCTATTTTTAAAAAAATGTTTAGTTAATGCAAACAATACCTTGTCCTCTATGTGCCTTTCTTTCTATCTGTATGTGTTTTTCAGTGATCTGTCTAACAGTAACCAGTACATACAGTCTCTAGCTCTGTGCACACTAGCCTGCATGGGGTCAGCTGAGATGTGCAGGGATCTGGCACCAGAGGTTGACAGGCTGCTTCGAGCTTCCAATTCCTACATTAAAAAGAAGGTGAGGACTTCTGCGGGGTATCAATTATTTATCCAGCAGCTTTTACCAATAATAATATTACTACCAGTGAAGTCGCAGTTTAAAAGCAAATCTGTATTGTGTTGTGTGTGATTTAGCAAGCTGTATGCTATACTCAAAACACTGACCTAAGCATATTAATATCAGGGATAATGTATTATGTATGTAGGATCCATTTGTGCAGTTTGATAGTTAAATATTCATCATAATCAGCTAGTGTGACGTAGTATAACTTTTTAGGATGCGTACTTCATGGGACTTCAAATTCTTCATGAGCTGTAAAACTCGTAACATCCCACCGTCATGTGCTCAGTGGATGTGTGATGTAACGCTGCTGATGACTTGTTCCACTGTTCTTTTAGGCTGCTTTGTGCGCTGTTCACATTGTGAGAAAAGTCCACGATCTGGGAGAGCTCTTTACCAAAGCCGCTCGCTCACTGCTCACTGAGAAGAACCACGGTTAATATACCTTTATGACATACACAGTAAACATGTCATGCTGTAAATACTGTCTTCAGTTTATTTTTTATTGTTTTTGGTTTTCATTTATCTTCAGGTGTTGTACACGGTGCTGTGGTACTCATCACTGAGCTGTGTGAGCGGAACTCAGAAACACTTGAGCGCTTCAGGAAGGTATGAGACAGACACACACACACACACACGTGCTCATTCAGCTATCTTAGTGAGGACATTAATTGACATAATGCGTTCCCTAAGCATAAAAAATGAATGCCGAGCCCTAACCCTTACCCTAAACCTAACCATAACCTAATTGTAATCCTGACACTAAAACCACATTTTGAGTCTCAAAAATGCCTTCAAACTTGTGAGGACCAGTGTGAGTGTCCTCACAAGTATAGTAGAATGCCAATTTCGGTCCTCACAAAGCTGTCTAAACAGGAACACACACACACATACAGAATAGTCTTGATCAGATGGTGTCAGCATTCCTACATGTGTGTTGTAATGTGGTTGTGCTGTGTGTATTCCAGACAGTACCAGATTTGGTTCAGATCATGAAAGGTCTCGTCATTTCGGGTTATTCTCCAGACCACGATGTGGCAGGAATCAGCGATCCCTTCCTACAGGTCGGATTTCATTCCACTAACTGCTTGCACATCTCAGCTACACGTTGTGTAAAGTCGGAGTCGGCTAGCAGCACTTTTTTTTTTTTACTACTACTATGTGCTGCTTCATGGCTCGAAATCTTAAATTAATGTACACTGCTCAAAAAAATAAAAGGAACACAAAAATAAGACATCCCAGATCTGAATGAATGAAATATTCTTATTAAATACTTTGTTCTTTACATAGTTGAATGTGCTGACAAAAAACCCCCACAAAAATTATCAATGGAAATCAAATTTAGCAACCCATGGAGGTCTGGATTTGGAGTCACACTCAAAATTAAAGTGGAAAAAACGCACTACAGGCTGATCCAACTTTGATGTAATGTCCTTAAAACAAGTCAAAATGAGGCTCAGTAGTGTGTGTGGCCTCCACGTGCCTGTATGACCGCTGTACAACGCCTGGGCATGCTCCTGATGAGGTGGTGGATGGTCTCCTGAGGGATCTCCTCCCAGACCTGGACTAAAGCATCTGCCAACTCCTGGACAGTCTGTGGTGTTGGTGGATGGAGCGAGACATGATGTCCCAGATGTGCTCAATTGGATTCAGGTCTGGGGAACGGGCGGGCCAGTCCATAGCATCAATGCCTTTGTCTTGCAGGAACTGCTGACACACTCCAGCCACATGAGGTCTAGCATTGTCTTGCATTAGGAGGAACCCAGGGCCAACTG
>VVHJ01002612.1:6211-19275 GCA_015107715.1 Tylochromis polylepis | reverse complement strand
CATGAGGAACAGCACTGTTTTGTCTCGGTACCACAAGTTCTGCTGAGTCAGAATTCCCACCCAAAACTCCAGAACTGCTGCAGCTCCCACAAGGCCTGGCTTTGAACTTTCTACCACATGACTCTGAAAGATGAGTTACAAAATGAATAATGAGTCCTGAAGTAATGAGGACTGAATTATTGAATGTGTTTACACGTAAAAAAACAAAACAAAAAAACCTTCTAATATGGTTTAGCTGGCTCAAACTTTGCCCAACTACCCACATAATTAAATTAAATAAAACTTTATTTATATAGTGCCAATTCACTACAACAGTGAGCTCAAGGTGCTTTATATTATATACAGTATAAAGCACCGTGTTCAAATAATTATAAAAATGGTGAACTGGACTTTACGCTGAAGCAGAGCGTAAAGTGATTTACAAGCGATTACAAACTAACACACATATATATAAAACCCCAAAAATCAGATGACCCCCTATGAGTAAGTACTTGGTGACAGTGGGAAGGAAAAACTCCCTTTTAACAGGAAGAAACCTCCAGAAGAGGCTTAGAGAGGGGGAGCAACCGGTTGAGGGTGAGGAAAATACTTGGTAATTTAATTAATCCGTTACATAGTAATTTAAACAACAAAAAATAAATACACATTATGGCATTTTCCCAGACACACAATAATTATTAATTTCAATCTGCTTCTTTTCCATCTTTTCTCATATAAATTCAGGAATCTTGCACACAACATGCACAAAAGTTTCATCATGCACCTGAATGACACTGTTCAGCAGACGGACGTTGTCTCCATATGTGGTTCCAGTGAGAAGTGGCGCCACTCGATGCGTGACCTGCTGCGTCATGCCCTGAGGACACACACTGTCGTACTGCAAGAACAACTGAATACAGCTTACAAACCTGCCATTAACAAAGAAAAGACACAAGAGACGTCAAAATAAAGTCAGTGCTCGAGTTAGCTGCAGATTTTACACATGTTACAAAGGATGCCCGTTTCTTACTGAGTGTTGTTGAGCAGATAGTAGCTGTGAGGATAGGTTGGGGGTAGGATGTTATCTAACAGATGCACAGCAGCTCTCAGGTGGTGAGACTGAATCAGACTTTTCAACAACCCAACTCCATCAGTACAGAAATGTTCCAGGCTGAAAAAATAAAGACAAAATCCATATGACATTATTCAACTTATACATGTGACTGCCATACAACTAAAGTTAGTAACCTCACACACCTGCACTTTACATGATATACTGTAGCTATATTAGTCCCTGATACACTTTTGCTGAAAAGCATGAGTTCTATTTGCAGCACGCACATTTGATTAATGTTTGTATGTCAAATTGTGTTAAATTATTTTATCCTATTTTGTATTACTTTCAAATTGTTTTTGCCTTTCTTGGGTAAAACAAGGCCGAGTTTTCCAAAAACTACACTAAGTCAGCCATAAATGTTCTACTAGTGTTTGAATACAAACCTATGTCCCACAGTTGTCATTGCGATGGACAGGTAGCATCCAATAGGGATGCCTGCTTTTACAGCCCTCAGAACAGAGTGCATGCTAGGAGAGTGCGTGAGCTCTGGAGGTGGGTTGGATGTCAAAGCAGGGACCACCCAGGCTCCTTTAGGGTTCTGAGAATTGCCATGAAGCTTCAGCCTCAGCAACAGCTGCCATGCCCACTGACTAAAGGATGCTTCAGGAGATACGCCCAAACGAAGGACACTTGCAAGGTAAGAGACCTGAAAGGAGAAAGACAGAGAGAGAATGATGTGTAATGCAGAAATAAGCATTAAAGACATCAGCAGATGTGAGGCAAGTGTAAATGTGTCACCTGTTTGATTCCCTCCGATATGAGGCCACTGTATGGTTTGTCTGTAAGGTACTTCTGATAGGCTTCTGCCACCAGCAGTGCCACCTCATTGTGGAGAATTGGAGGCAGGAACAAAGAGCCATCCTACATAAGGAAACAAGGTTAGTGAAGGTTGGTAGCAACAAACTCATGACTGTGCTGTCAGGAGTGTCGGACATCCTCTCTACCTGAGTGTACCCCCAGTTCAGACCCTCGAGGATGACACAGGCCAGCCGGTTCTCCACAGCTGACAGAGGATGCTGAAGGAGCCACGCTCCAATCACGCATATTTCTTCTTGCCGTGGCTGCCAAAGACTCACAGGCAGCTCTTTACACAAGTACAGAGCCACCTAACACACAAACGAAACATGTAAACAAAAACACACGATTGTCTCATGGATCAAATTAAACATTTGATGACTAAAACAAACGTACAGCTAAAACCTTTAATATGGAATCACAATACCAACCATCCCCACAGTCTGTATGGTGTCCCTCAGTCTCTCCAGGAGCACTGAGATAACATATGGGTGGGCTGCTGCTATAGCAGCCAGTAACTCCCTCCCCACCTTGGAGTAGGTTTCTCTGGTGGACACACTCACATAAGAGACCTGAAGCAAAAACGAGGAAATGAATGTCAGGCAGAGACAGTACAGATCCTAAACAGGGATGATGAATTGTGCTGTGTTACAAAGTTGATACTTTTCCTTTGATTTCAGAAAAATTAACCCCCCTACCTGATAAATCAGGAGAGTTATAGTGGTGATGAATTTTGAGTCAGAGTGCTGAGTGGGTGTCGCCATTTGTGCTAATGCAGTGAGGAGGGAGATGCCGTCAGAGCTGTTTACTTCACACAGCCACTGTTCAAAACTCTCCTGGTGCTGTGGGTCTGTATCCGAGAGGAAAAAAAAAAATCACAATGACAACTCCAGGCTAAGAACACCAACATGATATAACTTTATATGTAGCAAAGAATTAAAGTACAATAGAAAATGAGTTCAAAAAGTTTATTCAAAGCTCAAATTGAATGCTTTTGGGATATTTTTAAAAGTTCCTTTTTGATATGACGATGAAACTGCGTGGACACTTCTGAGCATTAACATATTCAACAGGATTCAATAAGGATGTGAAAGGAATATTCAGTAAGGATGTATAATTATACCTCTGAGAGCTTGAACGCAGGAGTATGTGTCATCGGCAGTGCTGAGTGTTTCTAGCCCTGCAGTCTCTGCGCTCTGCATAACATAAAGGATCTTCCAGAGCATGGAGCTGGACAAAGTCCCATATGGCATCTCAGACATAAACAACCAAATGCCCAACCTGTAGAGGATGAACACACAAAATCAATATCAAATTTCAAAGTCTGTAACGTAAATTGCTCCCAGTTAAAATGGAAACTTGAGGCTAACTCCTCACCTTTTGTTTCTGAGTACATGTAAAACAGCTCGGAGGAAAAGATGATCATATTCTAGCTGCAGTTTTTCCAAAGACAGAGAGTGTACTTGTGAGCTAGATCCAGCAGCATCAGTCACACTCACATACTGGGCCCAGTGATCACTGACATAGCAAACTGTCATTCTGAGGGAGAGCAGAAAGAAAAGCCAAACATAACATTTTATTAAGGCATCCTCTGACTTTGTGATATGGCCTAAGAAGTGTGAGCAGACAAAAGCTGCTTATGTGCTCGGCGAACTGACCGTATGATGTGTCCTATTCGTTTGACTAGCTGTCTGTATCGGGATCTGTTATAGGTTTGCAGACCAAGGGCGAGAATTTCAATGAGCGAGGAAGCGAAAGCAAACACCCGCATCATCTTCTGACTGGAGCAGGCCTGGGGCTCATACACACCTGGGGACAGACGCACCTGTTAATTCACACCATGAGTCAAACAAACTAACAGACAGATGGGTCAGACTGACTCTCTTACCCTGCTTGCTCATCCCAAGCATGTATGAGTAGAGCTGCTGGAAGGGGAACTGGGTAATCAATAAAATCAGATCTTCCTCACAGAGAAGCAACCAGCTGCTTTCTGGGTCCTCATCCTAAATACAGAAAACAACAATGCCGTTAGAGGCCGACTTACTAAATGTTGCGTGTATTTGAGGTCTGTTACGACTGGCATTTTTTTATTTTTGTTTTTTAGACAAAAGATAAAGCAGAAGCTACTTGCTTTTTTTTTACATTATAGAGTAATAACATGTTGAAAAAAATCACAAATGTGTTTTTTAAAATAATGTGACTCTTAAAAGCTTTGAAAACACCACAGTTCCTAGGCAACACATTAGCAGCAGTTGTGGTTTTAAGCCAGCAGACTGATATTTAAATGGGCATAGGTGTTCATTTAGCACAATTTCTCAGCAGATCATTGATGTGACTCAAGATCAGAAGACAGACCAGAACATTTTGTTTTAAAAAGCACCCTCTACAAATTTACAATCTGTGACAGTTCTTCTTTACAAACAAGCAGACTGAATATTTATTACCACCTGCATCATAACTGGTGAAAGAAAACAAGATAAAGAGACGAATATTTTCAGAGACTATAACATTTTGAATCTTCTCCTCAAAAACATATTGGTTATTTCCAATAAATGTGTAAACAGATGCTGTTTACACTTGGTAAAAATAAAGCAGACCCTCTTTAACTTCTAACATTTTATATATCAAGACATAATAGAAAATGTATCTGATTTTAAGACTGCTTGATTAGCAGGTCTTGAAATCAGATAAATACAACCTCAGATGACCCACTACACCATGTCATTATTTATTTAACAAAATCAAAGCTAAAATGCAGAAGCACTGTCTACAAAAATCTAGTGCATCCTCACTGCTTCCATAGGAATTGAAAGGGTAAGCAGCAGTCAGGTGCTGCTAATCAAATGCACTTGATTAACTGATCATTGGCAAGTATGAGCACCTATATAAAAACAGAAGTTCTGGCAGTTTGCTGGTCTGGAGTGTTCAGGTGTATTAACACAATGTCAAGGAGGTAAGATGTCAGAATTGATTAAAAAAAAAAAAGAAAAGGACTTGTTTCTATCAATTAAACTGGGAAAAGAACTCCATCATTACTCAGTAAGAAAGTTCATGACAGTACAGCGAGAAGACTGAACAGGCACGGGAGTGTTTACAGAAGAAAACGTTTCCTCTCTAAAAAGAGCAGGATGCTGAGGTTTGTAAAGCTACATTTGAACAAGACTACCAATTTTAAGACCTGCTGACTTCCTGTAATTAAATTTTTGTTGTTGTTGTTGTGTTCTGATATGTAAAACCTTCAAAATAAAAGCAGGCAAAATTTTTTTCTCTTTTTTTTTAAGCATGTATGTACCAAAACTGGCCACATTTCACCCAGAGGACACTAACGAACCATCTTCGTGGCAGACAATAGTCAGTGACGAGTTAATGCATCTAAATTTATTTACAGCTGCTTCTGAATGATATTTTATATAGTATTTTAAATTTTATTTTCACAAATAAGCTAAGAATACTACGTGAGAACTGAAATTAAAAAAATAAAAATGTCCTTTTGTTTTTCTTACAGGGAAACCAATTTAGCCCACAAAACACAAGCATTCCCTATTATATTCACTAATTTGGATCATTTTTATAATAAAAAACTATTTTTTAAAATTGCCATGTCACGTTTACAATTTCTATGCTACAAATGTACATCTGAAATGGTTAACTTGCGCCTTGTACTTTAAATGATTCACCGTCGTTTTTAATTGCAAAAAGAAGTATGAACTGTGCCCCTTTTCTCAAAATGAAATTGTTACATTAATTAACTTACCTCCTCTCCACCTTCATCCACTAAGGTCCAGTTGCCAGATTCTTGTCCAGAAGCTCCTGAGCTCTGGCTCTCACAAGGTTTCATATGGCCCAGGAACTCTGCACGATGTCTGAGTGAAAACGAGCCAAAAAAAAAAAAAAAAATACACGTTCTGAGATCTTAAGACTGTTGGTCCCTAAAAAGATGACCTGGATTCTCATGAAAGCCAAAAGCATAATTTGCAGTGTATAGCTCACAGTCAGTGGGTGAAAAGAAGGAACTGATGTAGAGACTTCCATTTTTACCTGGCAGGTGACATTAGGATGGCCAGAGCTTGCATAAAGTGCTGAACTCCAGAGGTGTTCCCCCAAACTTGGATCTGGGTCAGATAATAAAAGGAGAACTCTACTCCTCTGTATGTACAGCAACTGATGTGACAATAATAAATGACAGGTGTGTTTTCCTAACTAACCTGAAGGAAGTGTGCAGCCCACTTTCCTACCCCAGAAGGACAGCACAGAAGATGGCACAGGAGGTACAGGTGCTCCCCTGACCCTCCAACATGCAGCAGGACAGCGACCTGGAGAACAGACCAGGAACACATGAAGGATCACAACAACAAACTGCCTTGACCACTGGGGCAGTAAGTTTGAAAAGTGGTCTGGGGTTTGTTTGTATACCAATCTCTCAAGCCAGTGATGGATGTCTGACTGGAACTGCGTATCATCAAGGACTCTTCGTGTGAAACTAAACAGGACGCTGATGGCCTCTTTCAGAGGTTGGAGAGAACACGGCTGTGATTGGCCATCTAACTGAAAATCTGAGACAGCAACAGACAAAACTGACATAACATATACATTTTACACTAGTAATATCAGAAGTACAGGTAAAATAATTCTTCCCACCTTTTATAAGACTGTACAGGTATGATTCCACCTGCAGGCGTGACAGCAGAGCAGTGTACGCATGCAGCACGACCTTCTGATGGAGCAGCTCACTGCAAGCTTCAAACAGCCTTCTCAGCTCAGCCTGCACACTCTCACTAAACTCTGCCTGCTGGAAGCGGTGATACCCACATACCTTTGTCTGGTCTGCACACACACCCTGTAGGATAGAAATTATAAGTGCGAATGCAACAGTGGGACATTTGATCTTTCTGTACTACAGATTTTTTGTAAAATGCACCTGAAGTGTGAGCTGTTCATCTCTGAAGCTCCACAGACGATTCTGTGTGCTCTTGCACTCAGATGACTGTGTGTGCAGCTGTGTGTGCGACTGGGTCAGCTGTCTGCGGCAGCGCCAGTAGTTCTGCAACAGTTCGGTCAGTTCGTGCTTCTCCTGCCGCGCCAGAGAACAAAACTGTGCTGCACAAACCTCAACCCCCTCCAGCCATGCTCGCAACCCTCCGCCTGGCTCCCAAACACTCAGCTGCTCCAGTGAGAACGGCTACAGAGCAAAAACATTAAATAATACAGTAATACAGACCATTTTATTGTAAAACTCAGCATTCACAATAAATTTGATCTCATGGTGCATTAGATCACCTGAATCTCTGAAGCTGTTTTGGGTAATTCTGGGTAGAGTTTGCTCCGAGAAAGGTCGGCCACGGACTCCAAAGGCAGCAAACTTGGAGGAGAAGATTCCTGCTCAGGAAGTGCCAACACTGCAGGTTCCTTTCCACAGGTTTCCACAGCTTCCCCACAGAGCTGTATCACTGAACCTTCTTCTAGTGTAGGAAGAGACGGATACAGTGCGGGGGCACTTGGGACATTTGAAGCTTCAAACTGAGTTAAAACACACAGCTGATTCCATGACTGTTCATCTTTTTCAAACTTGGTGGTTTGTGGCACAATTTTAAGCTCAGCCCCCTGAGCTTCCTGCACAACAGCCTCCTCTTCCTCCTTTTTTGACTCCTGCGCTGTGACTTGTGATGTCACTGTTGATGATTTCAGACTTGGCTGTAGAGTCTTACTCAGCACTGATGCTGTATTTTCTGTCTGTTGCTTCTCAGAGGGCAGGTCTGATGACTGTGCTGTGGCCTCAGGACTCTGAACAGTGTCTTGCTTATTCTCCTCCTCCTCCTTTTCCTGATAGGGCAGACTCAGAGGGATCTCAGTGAAGTCAGAAGTGGAGGCCTCAGATACAGTTGAGGGAGCTGGGGCTCTTTTGTCGTCCTCTGCCTGCTTCTGCTTCCTGACCAGCTGTGTGCAAAAAAAAAAAAGAAAAAAAAAATCAACAATGACACATCAATTTCTCCTTGGAGGACAACCAAGTTTGTGTAACAGCTTTTTACACGTGACCAAAATCATGTGACTACAGAACAAACACCGTTATGAATGTGCCAAAAAATAATCTGCATTTGTAATCATGGATGTTTTTGTTGTTTGGATCTTGGTGGTGTGATGTTAAATTTGTGTTTTGCAAGTCATTTGATTCATCATCAATCTCTAAAGAATAAAAGTACAGACTGAAAGGAAAAAAAGGAACAGGAAAAAAGTGCCTTCACAACAGCCTCAACGTGCACTGGTACATGCTCCAAGTCTCTGGGAGGATCAAGCAGGGATCAAGCTGTTTTTTCACAAGATAGCTACTCGTGTGGTGTTTTGGTGATTGGGGCAGAGTGCACTGGTCTAACATTTCAGTCTAAAATCTCCCAACAAGGTTCAACAGGGTTGAGAGCTGGCCACTGCAAAAAACCACAGCATATGACTAAGATCATTTACAAAATAATCAAACCAATTTACTGAACCTCTCTGGCTCCATGGATGGAGGTACTGTCATTTGGGAAAAGATCACTCCTGTTTCTTCACAGGATACAGTTGGAATCAGACGTTTACATACACTCATCATGACCACAATGTCATGGTAATTTGGGGGATTAAATGATTTCTTTGAACTGTTCTTTTTCCAGGGTGGAATGATTGTACAGCACACATCTTTAATGATTTTAAAAAACAAGAATTGGCTGCACAAGTTTATATTTATTTTGGATTGTCTCTAATCCACACTGGGTCAAAATTATACATACAGACATAAAACACATGCATACATTCACTTAAATCTTTTAATAAGTGGTGCTGAAGATTCTACAATGTCTTTTAAGTTAACAAAGCCATGGCTTGTCAACTTCTTGCTAGAGATCATGATTGACTATAACTGGTAGTTCCTCCGATTTGTCTGACCCTCAGATGACAGGAAATTGGATGTTTAGGAACAACCCAGGAACCGCCAAGGCTCACGTGGTCCTGTTATGAACGGGAAAGTGTTAGAACACTAGTGTCACTGTCCATAGTGAAGTGAGCTTTACATTGTCACGGAGAGGGTGCCAACCAAGAAAGAAGCTCCTGCTCTAAAATCGACACCTTCAAGGTCAACTGAAATTTGTAGCTGCCTACACGGACAAGCCAAATGCTTTCTGGTTTTATAGTCAGATGAGACAAAATTGACGTATATGGACAACATGACAAAAGGTACGTTTGGAGAAGTCAAGGTGAGGCTTTCAACCCTAAGAACACTGTATCAACTGTCAAGCATTGTGGAAGTAGCATCATGCTCTGGGGCTGTTTTGCTACCAGTGGTACTGGTACATTGCACAAGGTGGATGGAATAATGAAGAAGGAGGACCACCTCAAAATACTTTAACTTCATCTCAAATTGACAGCTAGATGGCTGAAACTTGGACATTGCTGGGTGTTCCAAATGGACAATGATCCCAAATACACATCAAAATTGGTTTTAGAATGGATAAAGCAGGCTAATATTAAACTTCTGGAATTGGCTTTCAAAAGCCCCAAACTCAACCATACTGAAAAATTGTGGACTAAGCTTAAAAGAACAATAAACCAGGTAACTTAAATGAACTCTACCAATTCTGCCAAGAAGAGTGGTCAAATATTCAGCCAGAATTATCCCAGAAGCTTGCTGATAGCTACAAAAAGTGCCTGGTTGAGGTGTAATTTGCTAATATTATTGGGAATGTGAGGATATATTGAAGCCTGTATGTAATATTTTGACCTTCTGTGGATTAGAAAAAATCTAAAATAAATTCAAGTTTGTGCACCTAATTCTCATTTAAGATGCATTCTGTACAATCATCCAACCTGAAAAAAGAATAGTTCAAAAAAAACAAAAAACAAACATTAAAAGCTCAAAATTACAATGACAATCATGCCCATGATGAGTGATTATAAACTGTCAAGGGAAATGCAACCTACAAAAGCAGCAGATCCCCTCAGTAGATGGTTCAAGGGTTCAGGACTTTCATTCTTGTCACCTGTCTGTATCGGAGTGGATACCTGCAACTGTCCCTACATGTGAAGAGAAATGTATTTTACTAGGTGTTCACTCTGTTTCGGACGTTTATACTCTCAAGGCCCTCCATTCCCCCGTGAAAGGAGAAGAAGGTAAAGAATACCTGTAAGGTACTTCGTTTAATCACCTGAGATTTTCCGCTGGTCTTTGCTTTGTTCTTCTTTGGTCTCACAGCCTCCATTTTTAGTGTCTGCTCGCATCAGCTGTTTTCACAGCTCAGATCACTCTGACAAACAGCTGATTGAGGAGTTTCCTGGTGGAAATGATGCCGATCAACTGAAAACTGTTGATCAGCTGAGCAGTCATCATAGGTGATCTGAATACACCAAAACAATAGGCGACCATTAGCTGGAACAGACAGCGAGGTATTTCCTGTGATAAGCAGCCCGTGGCTGGTTGTGCTGACAAGATAAACACAGCCACTGACTGTAAACAAAACACACTTTTATATTCCGTTGACAGGATTCATCTGCGGAGAATATCAAGATTAGCAGGCGTGCTAGTGTAAAAAAAACTATTCAGACAGCACATTTTGGGGAAAACGAAACCATGAAGCTCAACGGAGGTACAGTTAGTGACACTGTGCGAAAGCTAAGCTACGCTAACGCCGAGCCACTCGCCCGTTAGGCGGTGTTTCTGTTCAGTTTATTTATTCACCAGCGGCTCTCGGTTTTCCGTGCTGCTGCTCACATGACAAGAAATAAAATTTCGACTGGTCCCAGAGACTGACACGCAATGACAGCCACGTCCGCTGCCAGGCTGCAGTTTGTTTTGTTTGTTCCAGGAACTCCTCGATCACAATCTCTAATCACGTGACTGCTCCACCTCTCTACGGAATAGCAGATAGGCCAAATCTAATACGCGAAGACTATTTTCTGTCAAAAAGTTCATACCTTAGATCAGGGGTGTCAAAATCATTTTACATCCACGCCGGACCAGTGAAACTCCTCTTAATGTCAGTATAAAGAAGTTACATATAACTGTTTTGCTACACGATAAAGAAAAAGCTGCTGTGACAAAGAAAGAATCGTGTCAGCACGACTCTTTGGACTTACACTGTAAGAAACTGTAAGACACCGAGTATATGGGCTCAAATTGTGGTCCATACGAGTAAGATACAGCTCTATGCTACATGCAGACATTTCTGAATCTCTGCCATTCAAAGACACCTTGTATATAGTTCATTTTATGTAATATCCGTACTACTGAACTATAAATTGAGTCTTTTTCAGAGAAGCAAATGTTTATTAAGTGTTTTATTATTTTTATGCATTTACTATACTAGGGAGAACACACATGAGGTTTAAGGCCTGGACAAGTTTGAAACCTTTAGCCCTCTATAATGGAAAATGGCTGAAAATAAAAACGGGTATAATTTAATCCAGCTCCGAATTTTATAAATTCGGACACTCAGCTTTGCAGTCTCCAGTATCACTGAAATGCAGCCAGTTGCTGCTTATTTTACGTTTTCGCTAGAGGTGGGTGGATCGATCCAGATATCGATAGTAGATACCAATGCTGGTATTGGTATCGGATCAATACTATTGTGATAGGATCGATACTTTGTTTCTGTCCTTTAAGTTCAGCATGTAGCCCACTGGATTGTGTTAAATAGATTATTTTTTAGGAAATAAAAAATATACCTCAAACATGCACTATGAAAAATATCTGAAACTGACTGTCACGTCTATTTTATTTATATCCTATAGCACATTTAAACAACAGAAGTTGACCCAGAGTGCTTTATAAGCAATCTAAGGAGCTTGGCAAGAAAAGTGACTGGACTTCTTTACGTTTCTTGAAGATATTTCACCTCTCATCCAAGAAGCTTCTTTAATTCTAAGAGCAACTGGCGGAGAGTCCCAGATTTTTAAGCCCTTTTGGGAGTGTCCCTAAGAGGGTCGTTGACCCATTATTGATCAGCTGCCTAATCATAAATCATAAACAGGCACATTACATTCCAGGTCTCAAAAAAACCCAGTTTCAAAATACATGAAAAGCTGAAGGGTGTGTTTTGTGGTGTTAACTAATTATTCTGGAAATTAAAAATCACAGTGATTTAGTTGTCGTTAAAATCAGAATTTGCAAATTCATCATGATTTCTCTCAATCATTACACAATGCTCTTCCCTACATAAGCTGCCTTTATAAGTTAAAAGTATTGGTATCAGTATTGGTATTGGCAATACTGGCCCTCTATTTATTTGGTATCATCAATACCAAAATTTACAGTATCGCACACCACTGGTTTTCGCTCGTTTCTTCATTTTTTCCCAACACCCTTGCATTTAAATCTGGCTCCAGTCTCCCTGTGTACCTGGCCTATACATCTGAACGTCTGCCCCCCTTCCTTGTTTCGCATAATGGTATGATCACAGTCTGTCTTTGCATGGTGTGCCTATCAAAATAAAGTCTCACCACTGCCTGCTCCCGCATACCGACAGGCCATTAATAATTGACATGTGAAATTCTCTGGTGGGCTGGATGTGGTCCGCGGGCCGTATGTGTGACACCCCTGCCTTAGATAATTATTTTCACTCACTAGAAGGTTATAAATGTCTTTATCTGAAAGTTAGTGTAATCACTGCATAATTTCCTCCATCAAAATACTTAAAATAAATACTTAAAATACGTGCAGTCAGACACACACACACACATCCAATACACAATGGTAACTTTCACCCTCTCTCCCTGATGTGCAATATTACCAAGTGCAATTTTCCTAATATAACAAAGTATTCTATTTTATTCTTTTCTGTATAGTATTTTATTTTATTTTGTATAGTACTTTATTCTATTGTATATAGCATGTTATTCCATTTTATTTATTCTATTCTATTGTTTTCTCTTAGTTAAGAGCATTAAAAAATGCTCTTAACTTGTACTTTCTGCCGTGACCAAAAAATTTCCCACGGACTAATAAAGGTTTATCTTATCTTATCTCATCTTAAAATCTAAAATTTGACTAATGCACTATGAAATAATCAAATTATCACAGTCTGAAATGACACATAGGATGTTTAAAACAAACAAACAAACAAACAAACAAACAAACAAACAAACAAACAAACAAACAAAAAAAGCCACAGGTTATGAGGAGAGAAAAAAACATTTATTTTGAAATGTACAT